>PVKS010030968.1:0-23873 GCA_004027875.1 Aplodontia rufa
CCAAAGCCCTTTACAGATTCAACGCAATCCCCATCAGGATACCTATGGCATTTTTCAGAGATATAGATAAAGCAATTCTCAAGTTCATATGGAACAACAGGAGACCCAGACTAGCCAAAACACTACTCTATAGAAAAGAAGAAATAGGGGGCATCTCAATCCCTGACCTGAAATTATATTACAGAGCTGTAAGTAGCAAAAACAGCATGGTATTGGTATCAAAACAGAACCGAAGACCAGTGGAACCGAATAGAAGATCCTGAAACAAACTCCCATATCTTTAACTATTTGATCTTTGATAAAGGGGGCAAAAGTATAGTGTGGAAGAAAGATAGCCTGTTCAACAAATGGTGTTGGACAAACTGGACTGCCATTTGCAGACAACTGAAGCTGGATCCTTATCTTTCGCCCTGCACAAAAATTAAATCAAAATGGAACAAAGACCTGGATATTAAGCCTACAACTCTAAATTTATTAGAAAAAGAAGTCGGGGAAACAGTACACCTTATAGGAGATTAAATTGTTGAAGTAGATACTTGCAACACCCATTCTAGGTGGTTGAATTGAACATAGCTCAACAAGGACCAGAAACAAGGATGATTACAGGGGCTGTAGTACCATGGCCTTTACCTACACATTTCACTCCATGTCTTATAACTTATCTGAAAATATCCTACCCTTGACACATAGGGCATGCAATTCAAACTTCCTCCAAACTTGAGACTTGGTATGTACTATTTCCTCCTCCACAAATGTATGTGAGTCAGCTTTGTCACTATAACAAAATAACTGAGATAAATAACTTATATGAAGGAAAGGTTCATTTTGGCTCACAGTTTCAAAGGGTTCAATCGATGGTCAATTAGTCCCACTGCTTTTGGGCACGTGGCAGGCAGAACATCAAGTTGGGAGTGTGTGGTAGAGCAAAGCTGCCCATCTCATGGCAGCCAAGCAGCTAAAAGAGGGACAGGAAGGGGCTGAGGTCCCAGTAGTCCCTTCACGGGCAAACTCCCACTGGCCTGATTTTCTACAGTTGGATGCCACCTCTGGATGGTTTCACCACCTCCCTGTAGCACCGCAGACTGGCCACCAAGACTTTACCACATGGGCTCTAAGGGGACACTTATCCACGCCACAGCAATATTTTCCCCTTTCTAGTTTTATATGGTGCTTCACCTTTCCATCAGTTTTCAGTTGAAATATCATCTCAGAGAGGGAGGCCTTCCCCAAGCCCCATCTAACTCCTTTCTGCCCCCAACTCTCCAACACTGCACTACAGTTACATCATCTTCAGAGAAATTATCTAGAGTGATGCTATTCAGAGTCAGTCTCCAACTAACAGGAATAGAATTCCCAGGGAGCAGAGGTAGCACTGTATCCTTCCACCTCCATGGCACCTCGTAGAGTAGATACTCAGGAATGCTCACAGCATGAACGAGGGAGTAAATGATCTCTCAGGGATGCCCTCAGTAGCCAGGGAGGACTTAGGCAATTCAGTAAGCTATCACATCTTCCTGTGGGGGCTTCACTCTAGAAAGGACAGGTGGCACAATAGAGGAAGCTGATAGCCTAGGGACTGCTGGGAGCTGGCCGGGGAGGACTCAGTAAACTGAGGAAGAGAGGAAGGGAGGGATGAGGGTCAGCAAGAATTGAAAAAAGGATGGAGGAAAAAAGGAAAACAGCCCTCTCGACACAGATCTAAGATTAGAGGTATTAATTCAGTCTCAAAATACCCCCACAAAATAATCGTCCATGTCCAACTCATACATGTGGAAAATGACGATCTTGCTGGCAAGACCCTCAAGCATGGTCCTACAAGTTGACTTGGAGCGTTAGGACCAGCACCAGCCTTCCTAGCCTTCTCTATTTCCCACGGCTCCATGCCTCCCTGCCCAAAATGCCTGAATAAACAATCTGACTATTGTGAAGAAAGGATTCCCTGACTCTTGACATTGCCAGGAATCTCAGGACTATAGTTACAGAAAAGTTCTCAAGATAGGAATTTTGCAGAATGATGTAACCAGGTAAGGGCTCCATTGTGTTTTTATGCCAGCCCAAGCACAAAAAAAGAAATCACTGTGACCATGGAAGACATTTCAATTAGCCTGAGTAGAAAGTGTTTATGAGGAACATTCACAGGGAAGAAGAGATGGTCTCTCTAATCCCAATGTAGCCCAGCGCTCTTCTGCCTTCACCCTGGAATTGAACATCGTTCATGTTAGTGAACCAGCTTAAAATGATTTGTAGACTCTTCTGAGCTATGAATAATAAGAACCAATGCTTGGGGATCCTGGGTGAGCTAGGAATCAACCGTTGCCCCTCACATGCCACTGCCTAATTTATCCTCTGAACAACCCCAAATGATCAATCACAGTATCATCCCCATTTCATAGGAGGGAGGCTGAGTTTTCAGAATATAGTTTCCTAAAATTTAATGGCTATGTAGCTATCTCTAAGTGAGATTCTAACCCAGGTCTCAATGCAAACACGTGGACTGCCCTACGCTGTATAGTGAGGTGGATTGTAGAGCAGGTCCAGGTGACAGTCAGGAGCTGGGAAGGCCTGTGTGTCCAGATGAGGAGCAGAAGATGGGCGCCACCACACACAGGAAAAGGAATGTAGCCATATTTCTCTGTGCATTCTCCTTGACAATTTTGCCAGAGGATTTTTCCTAACTATTTTATAAAGGTCTTGTGGATATTATGTCTACTTATTGTTTTAAGTTCCGTATCTTCAAGATGGCAATTTAGTTGGAAATATTTTCCAAATGATGGACTCTTAAGATAAGATCATGACTGTCACCACCAGTGGAGAGTCACCGTTATGCAGCTGTGTGGGCATCACAATCTTCCAGTGCTTCCCTCCCTGTAAGGGAGCAGCTCACTTTGCAACTGAAGGAGCACAAGTGCAGAGAAGCTGAGTGACCAAACATTTTTGATGTCAGACCAGCATGAATTCTGAGCATTACCTAACTATGCACTTTGGGAAGGCAATTTGAATTCTCTGGATTTCAGATCTCAACAACATCAACAAGAACACTGTAATACAAGGTAATTGTGAAGGCTGAGTACCATGTAAACCATCCCTACACACACACAATCACACACACACACACACACACACACACACAATACTTAAACATAAACATCTATACTTTTGATACCACTTATTCCTTAAATCAAAAAGATGCTCAAAATTCATTGATACACAAACAAATGGGTCTGGCAGCTGGGAGAAGATTGAAGCAATGGCGTACCCTACTTCTTTGTTAATTCTTGTTCCTGAATCTTAAATAGTCCCATGTGATGTTTGAAAGAACAACTCCTGTCTAAAAATTTCAGTTTTTGAAAGGCATTCATTTTTTTCTTGAACTGTAGAATGTATAGGCACCTGGGAAAAAAGTTCAAATATTTAAGTGACTGACAAGTGAACTAAAATCCAGAAAGATGAAATGACTTGACTAGACTTCATTTATATCTTTTTAAATGCATAATTAACTTGTGTACAATTTCTAGGATATTGTCAAGTATATTAAATTTTCCATTTTTTTAATTCTGGCATTATTTTGAAATTTAACTGTGATAAATATACTTTGACTTCATTATACCTACACATACTAATGCATCTGTAGGAAACTTTATATTCAGGCTTTTATTAGCACACAATGTAAATTGGAAACAGACTCTAAATGGCCAGCTACTAAATTTTTTAAAAACATGATAGGCCCACTGGAAGCAGGCAGCTGCACTGACATTCCTCCTAGGGCAAAGGAGAAAAATAACTACTAAGAAAAAATGACCAACTCCTGGTTTGGTATTCTTCCATCACCAGATTTATTGACCTGCAAGAAAAGTCAGTGGCTGTTTTGCCTGAGTCAATATTAATTTCTAGGTTCAATAAATCCTGGTAATGAATGGAGACTGTAAGTCAATGCATGCTCATTAGATGTGTTCACAAAATATGCCATGTATAAAATACAAAAATAATAATCAATCAACTTCATCAATGTGTAAATATTATTTCTGACATCTATTTGAACTTTTTTCTTTGTTTTTCTTGTGAAGTGACAAGATATTTTGTAATCATGTTGGACAGGTAAATCTGTTCCCTACAAAATTGCTGCCTCTGTCTTCTGATGATCTTTCTTTTAATGTCCCCATGCTGTTCCCAGACTGTGACTGCCAGCTCCATAGAAGGAGGATAATTGCCCATTTGGCAAAAGGATTTTGTTGCCACCAGCCTCTTAAGCTAATGGTCGGCCTCCTCTTCAGTCAGAATGGAGATGGCAAATAATTACACAGAGTAGATAACAGTAAGTACATCTGGTAAATATTCCCATGTGAAGGTGCACACACAAGTCTTTTATAAGCACAGATCTAAAAGTTATTGTAGGAAATTTGGTGGGAAACAACAATTAACAACTATAACCATTTACTGAGAACCTACAATTTCAGGTCTTTTTATTTTTATTTCCAAGACAGGGTATCGCTAAGTTGCTTAGGGTCTCCCTCTGTTGCTGAAGCTGACTTTGAACTTGCAATCCTCCTGCCTTAGTTTCCTGAGTTGCTTTTATTACTAGTGCCCGTCACCATACCCAGCATTATTCCTAAGCTTTTAAACAATTTGAAGTATCTCCATGTTCCCAATTAGGAAACTACAACTATGTATACTTCCTTACTTTCTCAGGACTGCTATGCCATGAAATTCCAAAGCCTTGGTTCTTTCCATATTCTCATATTGCATTAGCAGCAAAAGCTGATGTTAAAAGAACAAAATTCTTAAAATCACAAAAGTGCACTATAAGCTAAGTCGCATTCATAAATAGTAAACTTACATAACCAAGGAATTTGGTGCATGTTTGAAGAATTTATCTCTCTGGTGAAATTTCTAAATCATCAATATATCGTGTAGCTGGTAATTGATAGTTCAGATTTTTTAAAAATTGTTATTTATTTTATTTTATTCCAAAATGAAAACTCATTTTTAAACCAACAGAATTTATAGTTTCTCCAAATCATTGAGTAAATGTCCAATGACATTTGAGGGATTGGGGGAAAGTAGAGAAGGAGTTAAAGAAACAATCTTGCTATGACAGTTAAATTAAACTATAGAAAAGAATGCAATGTAAAAACCATGGGTATTTTCAGAACAATTGTGATGGTGTTAAATAAATATGGTACACATTTTTTGTTAAGTTTTCAGAACTGTGTTTCAAATAAGCATGGTGAAGAATGCTATTTCCTTTAGCCTGCCTTCCCACAATATAAAACAGGTTTTGCTCACACGCTTCCAAAGTAACTGACAAAACTAATGAGCTCAGCCACGTGAAATAAGCCAAAGTAAGCTGTGTTCAAGGTGCAGTCATATCAGTAAATCACCTCAACCAGGCAGTGAATGAGCTCAGCCATTCAAAAGCCTGCACATCCTACTGAATGGTCTTCATCTCCTGTGCACTAATTTTGTTTCATGTGGTTCTAATATAGGAATGAAAGATGGGTGAGAAAGATTTCTTTCTGGGAATGATCTGTCATATATTTTCATTTGTGAATTTTGATTGTTGCAAAAGTATCTACAGGAGAGAGAGGGTGAGATGAAGAAAAAGAGAGAGAAGAGAATATAGTGTGCAAAAGAAAGAAAATTAGGCATCAGATCACCAGACTGCTTTTTCCATGAAATAGGATAATACAAAGAAAGGGAAGATCATATGTAGGAGTTTATTTACAAATTCCTCAAAACATATGTGAGTTCTTCAGATGCCCATAGCTTTATCTGAGCACAGTACTTTACACTGTATTCACAGAGTGCTAGATTCCAAACCTTAAACTGTCTTGAGAGGTACGAAGGTAGCCAGGGTGAGATACCTCACCCATGTGAGTACCCTTGGACTGGCTGGCCTTCTAAAGGTGGTGTTTCCTTCAGAGTTTCTGGGTGGCCTCCTGAGTATCTCCAACTAGATCACATTGCGGTAACTCAGTCCTGTAATGTTTATGCTTTGGACCAACTCTCAATTTCAATAATATAGTGAGAAAAATGCTATGACTTATAGGCATGAGTGCCTGATTTCCAAACCTGTGGTCACCAGTTTTTGATCCATGTTACTTTAACCTAGATTCTCATTCTTATTTAATTAGCCTCTCAGTATATTTACGTATATCTCTAACTAAGGAGGTGTATGGAGCTAAATATACACACATGGAATTTTTTTCATTGATCTGGTATTTACATGTATAGAAAAACACACTGATTAGTATCAGAATGCTATAAAGCACAAACATGTGCACATAATTACCATGCTCTCTTTCTCTGATTGCAGCAAAGAATAGTGTTCCTTTTGGGCCTCTGCTTTACCAGCTGCTGTATCTTTTCCAGCAGCCAGCTGTGAGATTTAATGTCTAACCTTGCAATCTACTATCTATCCCTTGAACTGTTTCAGCATTTATATTTTAATATTTTTAATGATCTTTCTTCTCAGGGCTACTGTTCTTTATTTCACTGAAAGACAGAAATCATCCAATCTTACAATGTGTTACATTTTTCCAAGAAGGGACAAGATAGAGAAAGAATACTAAAAAATCCACCATTACTGTGGTTGATTTGCTTCCTAATAGAACAATAACCAAAAAGACAAAAAATATATAAAAAGATTCATTTTGAAAGCATCTAATCTCATCTGATTTACCCTTT
Source organism: Aplodontia rufa (assembly GCA_004027875.1). Lineage (NCBI taxonomy): Eukaryota > Metazoa > Chordata > Mammalia > Rodentia > Aplodontiidae > Aplodontia > Aplodontia rufa. Next base: position 6,685 of record PVKS010030968.1, read on the forward strand.
TTTTAATTTGATTTTTGAGAGTTATTGAGTTTTAGGTATGTGAATGCAAAAAAAAAAATGCAGATGGAGAAAGGCCCTTGTAACAGTCCCAACCTAAGGTGATTTCTGTTTTCTGCCCTGTGAATCATTTAGTAAGTCTGAATTTCTTCTTTTACGTTATAACACTTTCTTTAGCAAATGTACATAGAGAACATATTAAATTAAGCAGGGCATTAATATGTGTTACAAATAACGTGGCAGTACGTATATGAATTGAGAGCAAATGGGATCCTCTCTTCATTCCACAATTATTTTTTATTGTTACAGTTGTTAAATGTACTAGACCAACAAGATGACACTAATCATAAAGACACAGCTAAATGGTGACTAATTTAGTAGTTCTGGTTGGTATCAAGCTTTTGAATTGGAGTCTATCCTTTCTTCCTCTCTTCTTTCCTCCCATTCTTCTTTTTTGCCTGAGGAGTTGAGAATTTAAACTAAAATGAAACATTGGAATAATTTTTGAAGTTTTCTAAAATTAGTAAAATCAACCCTGAAGTTGGACAAAGAGCCTCCACACACTCCATCGGTTGAAAAGACAACACCATCCTGGGTTGGTGCTCTGGTTTCAGTGCCATGTATGCATGATGCCACTCTTACTTGAAGTGGCCCTCCATGTACCTCTGAATGTCATGTCTCACCCAGCTCTTTGGCCTTCCTTTTTTCCACTTGAATGTTATATTATTGTCATTCTCCCAACTGGAATAAGGAGGGGGGGAAAAAGTTAGGCAGTTAGAGTAGAAAAAAATGTAAGGGAAAAATCTAAATTCTAAAGCAAGTCCCACTCCTCATTCACCCAGGGATTTTTTTACTTCTAGCACCTGAAATTTTTCATAGGTCAAAAGAAGATACTCACTTTCCAGATGTCCTCCAAAGCATGAAAAAGTCATTTTTAATAAGTCATCATCAATATATTCATTGTGCATTGGAAAGTATTATGGGCTTCATTATATCTCTTGAAAATTCGCATGTTGAAGTCTGACCCCAACGGCCTCAAAATAAGACTGTATTTGGAGACAGAGTCTGTAAAGACATAATCAAGGTAAAGCGAGTCTTATGGGTGGGCCCCTGCCCAGTATGACAGGTGTCCTTAGAAGAATAGATTAGGGCCCAGACACACAGAAAGAAGAAGATATAAAGACACAGTCACAAAATTACCTGCAAGCCAAGGAATAAGAGCTCATGATCTTAGACTTTGAAAGTACAGAATCATGGCAATATAAATTTCTCCTGGCTAAGGCAGCTATAATATGATATTTTGTTTCAGAAGCCCTAGAAAAGTCATACCAATAGTACAATCACAGATTTTCACAAAATACACCATGACATCCCCTGCTAACATCCTTCCCATACCACTGAAGGTCTGTAAAATTTGGTTCCTATTTCTTTGAGAAGAATGTGAATGTTTAGGGTACTGGAGAAATTAAGAATATTTCTACTTTTGGTAGATTCATGCAGCACCCTTGGGCAACCTCTATTACCTAACCTCACATATTGATTTTTAAAAAGCTGTTTTGATATAAGAAATTACAAGGCTGAGGTTCAATCCCATACGATTTACCATGATCTTGTCATGGAAGAGGTTTAGGAGTAATTTATTGCAAAGAAGGAAAGAAAAGACACTTGCAGGTGATTTTTATACACCCAGGTTTTATCAGGTATTTAACACTCTTTCACTAGTGGGAGTTTTCATGGGAGACATGGAGCCTCCATCATTTGGCCTCTTAACTTCTGCTCCTGAATCTTGGTGATTTCCTTTCCTAGAGCTCATTTCTAACTCCCTCCATCTTCACTAGGTCCAGCAATTCCTTTGAATTCCTTCAGCATTAACTCATTCATCTATCTTAGTAGTTCTATTGGTCTATCTCTGCTGTGACCACGTAAGTTCCCGCTCTCGTGTATTCCTATCTTGTCCACAGGAAACCCTGTCTCATACTGCACCATGCTCTGGGAATGCAGATTGACCCCAATCCTGCCACCTCTGCTTTGGCTTGTCATTATGTGGGCCTCTGGCTGCCTGTTCGCATGCTTAGGTTGATTCTCACACAAGATCACTATGGTCCCACCTACAGAAGATATGTCTCAGTCATTCCAAGTGATTTTACTAGGTTGGTAGTAAAGTATAGCTGTGGTATGACCAACTTTTCTAGTTTGCTTAAGACTGTCTGAGTTTTAGCACTAAATTTCCCTAACCTGGAAAACTCCCTGGGGCAAACCAAGAGAGAGGTTCACAATATCTTCCTACAGAGTAGGGGTTCAGTTTTACAGCATAATTTTCTCTAAAAAGTGTTTTAAAATATCTTTATCCAGTCCTTTTATCTTCAATATGGAAAAGAGGTTTAAGAGTTTTATATTTGGTTCATAATCACCTTCTTTTTCAAGTTCAAATACATGATCACTCTTACTTTGACAAATGTCATTTTTGAGGTTTCAGCAGAAACTTATTTTTTAACATCTTGTTACATTTAAAAAAATTTCCCCTAACCGACCAAAGTATACATGATTATAAAAGCTAGTAGGTGCTTCCTCCCCCATGCAGTGCCCACGAGAGTGACTCTCCAAGAGTGGTCACTGGAACAGCAGTGCCAGTGCCAATTAGCGTTGCCTAGGACCCTGTTAGGAAAGTGAATTCTTGGCCCATATCAAAGACCTCCGGAACTCTGGGGTTGAGTTCTGTGCTTAAAGGAGACTTCCAGGTGATTCAAGACAAGCTTAAGAACGAGAACCACTACTCAGGTTTTGCTTTTAATTCTCGATGAATAGTAGAACCGCTTGAGAACCTCTTAAAACCAAATTCTGGGGCTGGGGTGGTAGCTCAGTGGTTGCGGTGCTTGCCTTACATGCACGAGTGCATGAGTTCGAACCCCAGCACCACGTACACAATGAGTGTCCAAGGAATGAAAGTCACATGAAAAACTAAATAAAAATTGCTTCTCTCTCTTCTCTCTCTCTCTTTCTCTTGCTGTCCCCTCTTTCTTCAAAAAAAAAAAAAAATTCTGGGGCCTGTATAGTCAAGTTCATTAGTATCTCAAACCCCATTAGAATTTTAATAGTTCTCCTCATAAATCAAATGAATAGTCAAGGTTCTAAACCATTCATCTACAATGCTGCTTATTGAATCTCTTCTTTGGAGCATAGAATCGTTAGCTGTTTCAGAGCAGTAAGAGCCAAGGACTATATAATTCTTGGATTCTTTGCTTCAAGTCAGCCTGTATGCATGCTTAATTATATATAAACAAAGTGTTCCAGTCCACTCAATCTGTTTCTTCACTACTATATTCCACTTTATTTTCCACTTCTTTGCATTCATTTGTTTAAACTTCATGAAATTTCAAGCTATAGAGATGCCATAAAAATCTGGAATTACAGTTCCTTTTTATTTGTGTGTGGTTATCATCTGTCCTGGCTAGGGGACCCAGAGATATCTGTCAATGAGCAGCCAGACTTGGAAAGGCATTCACATATGTTTGCTTGATGCTATGACAATATGCTCTGAGGAATTAAAAGGGGATGGTATTTATTTTACTAGACTGCAAATCTTGTAGCAACTTACAGTGTATATGTTATTAACGATAGAAGGAAATATGATCATTTGCAAATAGGTACATTAATCTGCAAATGGCCACATCAACCCAGCACCAGTTAGGGCTCTTCAAAACCATTAAAACTATTAGTTCTGACCAGAGATAAGCAGAATAAACAAATTCTTGCTGAACTGGAATCAGTCCTGCTGCCTTTCACCATCTTCCAAGCAAGGTTCATGAAGCCCAAGATTTTACGGATATGTTTTCCTTATCCATTGCGTTGTTTACTCTGCTCCATGTCGGAGGAACTCAACTTTTGTGTTGCTAAGGGAGCATTTTGCTGAGTCTGTCCCACCTCTGGTTGACTTTAAAAAAAGAAGTTTAAAATATTCTTGGGATTTGGACTGTGATAATTTGACCTTCTACATAGAGATAAGCCACTTTTTAGCTGGAAGCAATTTAGATTAAAGCAAAATCAGAATACAAGTGCCTAACTAATTCAAACAAATGGTAATGCTAACTCTGTTCTTCAATCTACAACTTTAAGCATGCCAGAGAAAGTTGGCCCACCCTAAATTAAAAGTTGAAATATATCTGATAAGGATGCTTTTGGTTTTACTCTGAATTCAAAGTCCCAGACCAGACTGCAGCAACAGCAAATTTCAGGGAGAGCTGATGTCTGGTTTTCCCTTTAGGGATTGCTAAATTTTTGGTGCTTATGTTTAAGTAGGTGAAAGTTTATAGAGGTGTCATAATTCTGAATGATAAGAAAATGTTTCAAATTAAAAATTGATTTTATGTGAGTTCAAGAGCAAGAGGAAAATCTGTACATGAGAGACTTATTTAATCAGACTTAGCATATAATGGTCCACTAGGATTTTTTCACAAAAACCTTTCTACTCAGTTCTACTGATCTACCTTTGGTTCTCAAGATAACTCATTGAAATACTCAGGGTCAAGAGTTATATTGATGTTTTGCATGGAACTTGATCTAGTCAGTTCTCCCGTACCATTAGTATTCTATCCCTACACCTTTTTCTGGAAAACAAAGACACTTGAGTAGAAGCTTAATATCACTTTAACTGTACTCCTTATGACAAATGTACAACAATTATTTCACACATAGCTGTACAGAAAACATATTTTATCCACATAGCTAAGTAGTATTCCAAATGGATACCTCATTGCTATGACAACATAAAATGACTCAAAAGGTAAAAGTCAGTTCAAATGTTGATATAGAGTTATGTGGCTCTACCTATGACATCCTGAAGGTCAAAGTACTTAGAGAATATACTTAACTTTCAAGAGAATTTGAAAGGATGTAACCTGATCTTCCATCCTATGAGTTCTAAGGTAAAACCCAAAGATCTTACACAGGATGTAGAGAAAGAATCAGCCCTTTTCTTAAGGGGCAAAAGGAAATGTGTTCTCACTTTAAAATCCAAAAATTCTGTGGAGGTGCCCTTTGGACCTGGAACAGAACTAACTAAGCTATTTACATGAAGCTCATGATGGCGCATGACATCTAATCATGTCAATTTGACAGATCATTAGGAGATAAATCATTCAAGATACAATACTACTGTACCTAAAGACTACAGCACAAACACTGTTGACAGCATTTACAATTGCACCTATTCATTTAATTTTTCATTTAACAGAAAAGAAACCAGAAGGCAAATTTGCTCACCAGCCAATCTAGCCTACAATTTCTGGCAAGGGCTGAGCTTGGGCACACACCAATCTTGCATGAAATAGGATTCTGCTTCTCTTTCTAGGGTTAAATTGAAAAGTTTAAAATAAAATATGTGGTTTGAATTCTTTTATGTTAACTGATGGTAAATGCAATTCTTTGGGTCATGTGGGAAATACCATGGCATTTTTATGGTCTTCAAATTTTGTCTTTATACTGCTGTAGAAGCAGTCTCCTAAGATTATACCTGCCCCTTACAGGTGCTTACATATTTAGAAAAAAAAAGTCCCATTAACTGTGCTGAGTCTTATTCTAATGCATTTATGTTTGGGAAAACACTGGGGAAATAGACTAAGTATATGTGAGCTGTTCTTGAATATCCTGTACATTGACATTTACAAAAGAGTCAGGAGAAGAAACAGGAACAACATGAAATTTAATTTTGACTGAAAGATTAAATTGTTTAAATTTATGTTATATGACATACCTATATTTTATAGTGGCAAAATCATTTCATGTTTTCTTTCTTGCAAAAATTAGATTGCACCAGATCTAGCTTTTGCTTCCAAATCTGTGTGTGCGTGCGTGTGTGTGTGTGTGTGTGTGTGTGCACGTGCCTGTCAGTAAGTTTATTTCCTAAAATTGGATTTGCATGGGGTCAAGTGACAGGATGGGTGTGTGAATGGGTATGTAATTTGATCTGACTGTTGAAAGAAGTTTTGAAAGATTGCCCTAGGTTATTAAATAAGCAAGAAATTAATCATCAGCAGTTTACATGGTAATGCTGGTTATAGCTTAAAGTTGTGTTAAGGAAGGATCAAGTTATAAGGCTTCTTACAAATACACTTTCATATTTAGGAGATCTAGCATACCAGCTTCATTTCTTTAAACTGTATCATTTGAGATACCATGTTTTGGAAGAGTAATTTTTCCCAAGATTTTTTCACATTTACTATGAACCATGTTACATCATGTTTGCCCAATAAATATAATGACATTTAGAATAACGCTACACCTCAAAGAATTATAAATCTTAAATGATCATACCTTATTTTTCCTGGTATGATTACACTTACATAATTTCTTCAAGATTCTAAATACAAGTGATAATGTTGAAACTGGAAGTGGATACCGAAACTTAGGGTAAGCAACTTTCCCAGGGACATAGAGTACACACAAAATATGACTTTGCAATAGCTGCCTTTATCCATGCACTAGTAGGCACTCAGGGTTGGAAGAGCAAAAGTGTCTTCTTGCACCAAGTGCCTCGTGGCCGTTGAAATCACCTTTGTGTTCAGCAGGAAATTCTTGAATTTCAGCTCTTCTGCTATTCAACATCTCTGTTGACAGCTCTCCAAACTTTTAGACACCTTCCCCTACCTCCAGAACTTCCTCCCCTAAAGGATAGAACTCTGAGCATTCAGGCCAGAGCAATGCAAGAGAAGATATAATATTGTGAAGCCTGAATTCCGTCTGAGAATTTATCACCTACAGTCAATTCATATATTCAGAACTACCAATCAGTAAAATGGGGAAGGGAAAACAGGAATCCTGTTATTTACAACAAAACACTAAAAAATTGTGAGTGTGGGTGTGTGTGTGCATACACGCACACACACATTTCAATAACATATCATTTAAACTTTAAAAGATAATTCTGGGGTCCAGAGGGAGGTGGTGGACAGAGTATAAGATTTCAGTTATGCCTAATTTAAGTTCAGTAAATCTGTGTACAGCATAGAACCTATAGCTAATGACACTGTATTATATTCTTAAATTTTGCCAAAAGAAGAGCATTTACATTAACTCAAAATGATGACAATGATAGGTACAGAAGGTGAAAGATATGTCTATGACTTAAACGATAATCTTGGTTTCATGGGTGTGTACTTATCGCCAAACTCATCAAGTTCTTATTACAAGCAATTTTTTACATGTCAATCACATCTCAAGAAAATGGTTTGAAATTTTAATAAACAATTAATTCTGCACTCTAGTGCCAGAGAAATGGCTGAAAGGAAGCAGGTTGATCACATATGCTTTTGTTTTTCTGACACATACCATTCTCATAGACTCATTCTGCTCATTCTGCTAGGACTGCTATTTCCCTACAACTTTTCAATGAATTTTAAAATAGCCCGTGGGTTTAGATCAAGGGGGAAAATAAGTAACGTTACTATGTCACAAGCCTTTTTGTTCCATCTTAGCATGTTTCTCACCCTGCCTATTCAAACAAAATTGCATCACAGGAGGGTCTCTAGTATCTGCACTACAGGGTGGGGAGGGAATAAAGAGTTTGGTCATTTTATTACTCAACTTCTGTTATGGTTTGGATGTGAGGTGTCCCCTAAAAGCTTGTGTCTGAGACTCTCCAAGAAGGCTTAGAGATGAAATGATTTAATTTTGAAATCCTTAACCCAATCAGCAAATTAATCCTCTGATAGGGCTTACCTGAGTAGTTACTGAAGGGGAGTAGGGTGTGGCAGGAGGAGGAAGATCACTGGGGGTGAGGTGTGCATTTTGGGTGTGTATTTTCCATCCGGTGAGTGGAGTTTCTCTGCTTCCTGGCCCTGTCTTGAGCCACTTAGCACCATCACCCTCTTCAACTATGAAGTTCTGCCTCATCTCAAACCCTGAGAATGGAGCCTGCTATCTGTGTACTAAGACCTCTGAAACTACGAAACTTCTAGAAACTCCTAAGACTAAATGCACTTCTCTTTAGAATTAATTGTTAACTAGTTATAGAGAGGGTGGTTGACTGAAGAACACTCTACAAACAATTGTAGCCTATAATCTACAGTCCAGACAGTCTCTGGTGTTTCAAACAAAAACAAACAAACAAACAAACAAAAAAAAGAAAAACAAATGGGCAAGAATTTGCATTACGATTAAGCTTTCCCTTTTTGAAAAGACTGTACTAAATGCCAGTCTTGAATGGGGTAGAGAAGGTTGTCTATGGCTATAATCTTAATGTTAAGTACCTGGAAGTGGCTGTGAGGGGCAGGAGATGATAAGGGAGGATTGAACTAGTGAGAAATGTGGTGGTGGAGGTGGTGATAGGGAGGGAAGAAAAAGCAAGCTAGGTCAAATGAATATTAATAAAGTAAAAAAATAGAATGTTAACAAATGTTATTTTCTTGCATAAGGCTAATAGGATCAGCGACTTCAGATTTAGAAGAGACTCCTTGGCATTAAGTATATTATCCCACTGAGGGCTTTACAGTAAACATCAGCAGAGGGTCAGGCAGCTTCATCCTGGATTACCTCATATGCCAAGGCAGGGTGGAACCACATGAGAAAGTCTGGTCTCTCTCCCCCATTCCCTTTTACCTTTGAGTAGCTCTTATTATACTGAATCCCATTCCCATGTTTGTCCAGTTAACACCCTCCAGTCCTCAGAACTCAGGTCACATGATAGCTCCTTCAAGAAGCTTGACCTGACCTCTCAGTCTAACAAGGAGATTCCTCTCTTATTTCCAGTCACATGTTGAACAAATGATTATTTCTCTTAGGATCCAATGAGCTCTGTAAGAGCAGAATAACTTCCTTGGTTTTTCCCTTTCTAGGATTTAGCAGAGGAAATTGCAGATGGGATTTAATAAATAAACCTTTTCTACATCAATTAACCAAATCTGCCATTCCATATCCTCCAATCACTGTGGCTCCTGATTTGTTCGGGAGCTATTTGTCAAAATTTGTCTCATCCTCCTAAATAGCAATATTCATTAATTACACCTCCTATTCCTTCAATTTTCTTTCCATGGCATAACCACCTCAGGTCCTTAAGCCAGTGGTTCTCAAACTCTAGTGTAGAACAGAATCACCTGAAGGACCAAGTAAAAGAGTCGTTACTGGGTCCTATGTCTAGATCTTTGATTCAGTGTGTCTGATGCAGGACCTGAGAATTTGCGTTTCCAATTGTCAGATATTGATGTCACTACTGGCTCAAGGACCACACCTTGAAAACTACTTTCACTTGAGTAAATCCATTGTCCCTTTGTCTTCCTGCCTACTCTTTTTGTTTTCCTGGAATTTCTGCTCTTTGTTTATTAGCCACTACTGAGTATACAATTGGAAATACAAAAATTCTGAAGATTGCACTTGGAGAATCTATGTGTGTGCATATATTCTGTGTGTGTTTGAAATATGAACTCCCATTAATTCAAATCATTCTGAGAATGTTTAACTACTAAAGTTAGTAAACGCTTCCAAAGTTTTGTTGACGATAAGATTGAAATTATTTGTCAATGAGCTTTAGAATACATCCATTTCTATTTCACATTACCTATCTAATTAACCTTTATTGCATATTGGAGACTTAATTAGGCATTAGAGATACAATAAGAAATAAGAAAGGATACCAAATCTGGAGTGGGTTTACTTCTTACTTGTATTTTTACTTCGGTTTATGAAAAGATTAGAGAAATGGTACAGTATTTGGATTTAGTGTTCTTTATAGCTTAGAGTTTTATTTTTTTGAACAGGACTGCTTTTATTCTAACTTTATTCTGACATTATAGCTCTAGGTTTAAAAACAAATAGCTAGTTGAATTTCAAACTTCATAACAAACCTTCATTTGCTTTATTCTTTTTGGAACTCTATGTAATGATGGAATTGTGCTGAATAATGAATCAAATATTAAGACTATCATAATTGCTTAAAATGAAGTTCATTTTTTTTCAAAAATTTATTTTAGGAAAGGAAAGAATATCCATTTCTTATAATACTTTAAAATAAAATGAAAAGGATTACCCAAAAGTTAAGACAGCATATGGAATTGTGTTTTTTTATGAAACAGTTATTCCTTTTTAAGTATACACAATCATTTTATGTTAGACACAAGATGTATTAATTATAACAACAAATTCTTCAGATATCTTGTATGTATAATAAGAATGTTAGCATAGAATTTCGTTTAAGATATGATTTAGAAAATTACATTTTTCTGAATGTTTTTAATGAATTATGCTGTCCTCATATTTTCATGTGAGATGAGAATTGATACAAAAATTAATTTGCAGATTATAAATTAGTAAGTATGTATGATGCTTGATTGAATAAATATATACACAACTAAATTATCTATGATTCATGAAAATTGCTGTTAAAGAATGTCAAAACCTTTTTAATTGTATGTACTCTTCCACACATCAGTAAAAGAGAAAATACAGCAAAGTTTTAGGTAAATTGTAATTTGTTTCCTATGAAATGCCTAATAATAAACATACCCCAAAATGACAAGTTCCTAAAAACTTTTTATGAAAAAAAAGGAAAAATTATTCCCCCTGTTGATGAACTTCATGTGTCCCCTTGACAGGGCCACAGGATGCCCAGATACCTAGGAAATCATTATTTCTAAGTGTGTCTGTGTGGTGGTTTGTGGATAAGATTGTCATTGGAATTGGTGGGCTGAGTAAAGCAGATTCTGCCTCTCTAATGTGGATGGGTATCATCCAATCCCTTGAGGGTTCAATTAGAGCAAAAAAAGACAGAGGAAGGATTAACTCACTGTCTGTTTGAGCTGAAATAAACATTTTCCTTGGCCTCAGACACCGGCCTTCCTGGTCCTCAGGATTTTGAGTGCATTTACACTAACACCATCTCAAACAATCCCCATTCTCAGGCCTTTGAACACACTGAATCATATGACTGACTCCTGGTTCGCTAGGTTGCAGATGGCAGATCATCAAACTCCTTGTCCTCCTTAACTATGAGCCAATTCCCATAATAAATCTCCCATTATATAATCTGTGCATATCCTGTTGCTTCTGATTCCCTAGATTACTCTATTTAATACATTTTCTTTGCTCATGCTTTAAAATAGTTGTGCAGTTTCCACTAAACTGGGCAACAAGACAAGGCTGCCCACTCTCACCACTTTTATTCAATATAGTCCTAGAGACCCAGGCTGGAGCAATCAGGCAAGGAAATCAAAGGGATAAGAATAGGAAGGGAGGAAGTCAAACTCTCCCTTTTTGTGGATGACATGATACTACATCTGGAAGCTTCAGAAAGCTACACCAGAAAGTTGCTAGAGCTAATAAAAAGATTTGGCAAAATAGCAGGCTACAAGATCAACACCCATAAATCAATAGCTTTCCTATGTGCTAATGATATTAAGGCAGAAGAAGAAATCAGGAAATCAGTCCCATTCATAATATTCTCTAAAAGAATAAAGTACTTGGGAATTAATCTAATAAGAGAAGTAAAGACCCCTACAAGGAAAACTATTGAACACAGAAAACAGAAATTGCAGAAGGCCTAAGAAGATGGAACGATGTTCCATGCTCTTGGTTAGACAGAATTAGTATAATTAAAATGGCCATTTTGTCAAAAGCACTATACAGATTCAATTCAATCCCCATCAAGATTCCAAAGTCATTCTTCATAGATATTGAGAAAGCAATTCTCATATTCATTTGGAACAACAAGAAACCCAGAATAGCCAAAACATTACTAAGAAATAAAGATTAAACAGGTTGTTTTTCCATGCTAGATCTAAAATTACACTATAGAGCTGTAGTATTAAAAACACTATGGTACTGGTATCAAAATAATAATGAAGACCATTGGAATAGAATAGAAGACCCTGAGCTCTGAGACAAAGCCATAAATCTTTAAAATCTGATCTTTGATAAAGTGGGTCAAAATATAACAGAGAAGAGAGACAGCCTATTCAACAAATAGTGCTGGACAAACTGGACAACCACTTACAGAAAATTGAAATTAGATCCTTATCTCTCACCTTGCACAAAAATCAAATCAAAATGGACCAAAGAACTAGTAATTAAACCAGCTATCATACAAATGCTAGAAAAAAAATTAGGACCAACACTCGAGCACATGGGAGTTGGCAACAACTCTTCAACAAGACTCCTAAAGTGAAAGAATTACAGTCAAAAATCAAGTGTGGGATGCCATTAAACTAAAAAGTTCCTGCACAGTCAAGGAAATAGTCAAAAAAGTCAAAAGACTATCTAGAGTATGGGAGAGAATCTTGACCTGCGGTACCTCTTGCAGGGGACTAATACCCAAAATTTACAAAGAACTCAAAAAATCCAATAACAAAAACATAAACAGTCCAATCAAAAAAATGGGCCAGAGAGCTGAACAGAAACTTCTCAGCAGAGGATATTGAGCAAGCCAATAAATACATGAGAAAGTTTTCTAAATCACTGGTAATCAGAGTAATGCAAATCAAAACTACATTAAGATTTCACCTGACTCCAATCAGACTGCCAAAGATGAAGAATACAAACAATAACAAATGCTGGAGGTTGTGGGGAAAGAGGATCACTAGCACACTGTTGGTGGAATTGTGGACTGGTCCAGCAGCTCTGGAAAACAGTATGGAGACTCCTTTAAAAAATTAGGGTTGGATTCACAATATGACACACCTATCCCTCTTCTGGATATTTTCCCAGAGGTGTTAGAATCAGCACATTGCAGAAACACAGCAAAATCCATGCTCATAGCAGCTCAATTTACAATAGCTAAATTGTGTAACCAACCCTGATGCCCCTCACGGATGAATGAATCCAAAAGCTCTGGTACATCTATACAATGGAGTTCTACTCAGCTATTAGAAACAATGATATTGCATCCATTGAAGGTAAATAGATGGCAATGGAAGAAATCATGCTGAATGAAGTTAGCCAAACCCAGAGAGTCAAGAGCCAAATGTTTTCCCTCATTTATGGAGGTTGGACCTACTTCCAGGCTTAGGGTAAAGGTAAATCAGCACATGGATTAGAACCATAGACTAAAAATGCCATATGTTATTATTTATGAAATACAATTGTAGGCTACTGTATAAGATATTCGAACAAGCTATACTGCATGCCTTTACAAAAAGTAATGTTTAATCCTATTGTCAAATATATCAAAGAACAACAATGGATGATATGAAGAGAGGAAAAAGGGGAAAATGTTGGAACTAAGATAAACCAAGGTACATTCCAAGCATTTATAAATATGTCACTGTATATACTATAGTTATATATATATATATATATATATATATATATATATATATAATGTTCTTCATAGGTATAAGAATTATGTCACTGTACCTGAGTATTTTAGAAAAAATATAGGCCCCAGAAGAGAGGCCAGGGATTGGGGGATGAGAGGAGGGAGGCAGAGGAGTGCTGGGGGGGTTGTATATTGACCAAATTGTATTTCTGTATTGTGTCCATCTATGAATATGTGACAACAAATCCCATTATTATTATGTACAACCATAATGCACTAATAAGGAAATAAATTTAGAAATTAAAAAAATTTAAAATAGCTCTGCAGTATGCTGACTGTCACATTTGGAAAATACAATGTGTCACCATAGGCTCTGTTTCTCATTTCCGACCTAGCACAAATGCTCCTTCCACTAAGATTCACCTGGAAGTCTGATGATAGGAATGCCAAAAAAAAAAAAAAAAACCCTGAAAAGGCTTAGAGAACACCCTGTAATCTTTGTGTCTATTTGGAATTCTTATTGAGAGGATCTCCTGTTTGGTGTGGGGCAGGTGGGAACCACTGCTGGTCTGGATGGGTGAAATAGGGCAGAACCTGCTGGACTTCTGCTTGTGTTTCTCCTCTCCAACCTCTAGATGTCAAGTGAGCCACATCTGAACTAATCATGGCAGTGTGTCAGGATTCAAGAGTTATGTTGTATCCCATTCTGATGACCTGAGAGCCAAAGAAAAATAGATTGGGATATGATTAAAAGCATTTTCTTCAAGACAATAAAAAATATAAGGGGTCATAAATATCGATAAGGTCCAGGCAAATAATATTAGTTAAGGAAGCACAGTTGTCAGAGGTAAATATAAACTGAGTGGACAGCGGTAAATTGTAGCTTCCAATGTCTCTTCTATAATCGCAATAACCATTTAGACCAACAGATTGTCACCATGTTGTGAGACTAGTTGTGCAAGCTATTTAAATATTTCAAAAGAATCCAGAATTATGATCTTTATTACACATTTACTAGCATATAAGTATTACTTCATTTTTTAACTCAATGCAATCCAAAGAAATACATCTGTGACCATTTATGATCCATCTTACCCATCTACAGTTTATTGTCAACAAAATAGAATCATTTTTCTTAATACACAAATCAGATAGCTGAAAATTCTCCAATGGCTCTCCATTTCACCTGGAATAAAATAAAACACAATTTCATGGCTTGTATAATCCCTTTCCTGCCTGCCTGGATTTCCCCACATGTCTCCCTGTTATGGTTTGAATGTGAGGTGTCCCTCAAAAGATCAAATGTGACAATTCAGGAAGGCTGAGATGAGATGATTTGGTTGCAAAAGCCTTACCTCAATCAGTGAATTAATCCCTTATGGGAATTAACTGGCAACTCTAGGTGGGTAGGGTGTGGCTGGAAGAGGTAGGTGGTTGGGGAATTCGCTCTGGAGTATGTATTCTGCATATGGCTTGGAGTTTCTCTCTCTGGTCTGCTTCCCAATGTGACACCATGAGCTCCCTGCTCCCTGGAGTCATGCCTGCAGCCATGCTTTTCAGTCTCACCTCAAGCCCTGAAGTAAGGAGATAGCCTTTCATGGACTAAGACCTCTGAAAGCAGGAGTCCCTAAATAAATTTTTCTTCCTACAATTATTCTTGTCAGGTCTGTTAGTTTCAGCAGTGAAAAGCTAACTAAAATGGAAGTATGTACTGAGAACTGGAGTTGTTGCTGCGACTAGCCTGACCTTGTGATTAAGAAGCTTTTGGAGGAGCTGGAGTGGTAGCTTAGCGGTTGAAGTGTTGCCTGGCTTGCATAAGGACCCAGGTTCAAACCCCAGCATCACATATAAAACTAAATGTCAGAGAAACAAGGCCAGATGAAAATAAACAAGTAAAATTGATTCTCTCTTTTTCTCTCCCACTATCTTAAAAAAAATAACAAAAGAAAAAAAAACTATGCACCTCTAACTAGATAATCTGTAAGGCATGGACAATTTCCAGACACATACAGTACTCCCAAATTTACACAGGTTAATATTAAAAGCCTAAACAACCCAATAACAGGCACTGAAATCCATATTGTAATTAAAAGCCTTCCAAAGAAGAAAATCCCAGGAGCAGATGGATTCCCTGATGAATTTTACCACACCTATGAGGAGGAGTTAACACCTTTCCTTGTTAAAGTATTCCAAGAAATTTAAAAGGAGGGAAATCTCCCAATTCATTTTATGAGGCAACTGTAATCCTGATACTAAAACCCAACAAAGACACATCAAAAAACCAAAACTACAGACCAGTATCCCTGATGAATGTAGACATAAAAATCCTTAACAAAAATACTAGCAAATTGCATTCAAAATCACATTAAGAAGATAAATTATCATTATTAGATGAGGCTGTGCAGCTCCGCCCCCGTGGTGTTGCTGGTTGCAGTCCACATGGCCCCTCTGTTGGCTCATAAGTGCTCAATTCCTGCCGCTTTCCTGGGCAGTGCTTCCACATTACTGTCATTTCTTAACCTCAGGGGTCTCCACTCAACTTTGGCTTCCTCCTCCCATCTCCATGCATCACTCTCAGGGGCTGCCTGCAAGGACGTCGAAGGCCTTTCTTTGAAATATCTCTGGAAGCCTCCATGATCCACTAACCCCTGCATCCTGCAATCCTGCAGAACCAGCACCATGTGGTTGCCTCCACGCCTGCTGCCACGTGGAGCAGTAATCAAGCCTCCAGGGACCATGGTTGCTGGAGCCTCTGATTGCCTGGATGGCTGAGATCCTTGAAAAAAAAAAAAAAACTTTCTAGACTCATTTTTGCAAAAAGGGTGCCCCGCAGGTCTCTTCTTGCTCAATTTTCTCTGTTGAAAAATTTCTACGTAGCTCTTTGGCCCATTTATTGGTTGTATTATTTGTGTTTTTAAGATTAAGTTTTCTGAGTTCTTTTGTAAATTTTGGATATTAGTCCACTGTTGGTAGAATCACACCATGATTATGGCCCATTCTGTAGGTTCTTTCTTTACAGTTTTGATCAATTCCTTGGCTGACCAAAAGATTTTAATTTATTATTATCCATCCATTGATTCTTGACTTTCTTTTGTTTGAGGGTCTTGTTGAGAAAGTTGTTGCCTACTCCCGTATGCTGCAGTGTTGCTCCTAGTTTTTCTTCTAGCAGTTGTATGGTAGCTGGTTTAATTCCTAGTTCCTGGATAATTTGATTTTTTGTGTAAGGTGAGAGATAAGGATCTAAATTCAACTTTCTGCAAGTTGCTGTCCAATTTTTCCAGCACCATTTGTTAAATAGGCTGCCATTCCTCCATGTTATATTTTGACCCCCTTGTCAAACATCAGATGTTTAAAGATTTGTGTAGAGTCTGGAGCAGTGGCTCAGCGATTAAAGCACTTACCTGGCATGTGCAAGGATATAGGTTCCAATCTCATCACTAGGTACAACTAAGTGTCAGAGCAACAAAGGCATGAAAAACTTAATAAAATTTATTCTCTCTCTCTCTCTCTCTCACTATTCTTCTCTCTTAAAAAAAAGATTCATGGGTTTGTCTCAGAGTCTTCTATTTCATTGGTCGTCATTCCTATTTTGATACTAATACCTTGTTGTTTATGGTATTACAGCTCTATAGTATAATTTTATATCTGGTATTATGAAACCTCCTGTTTCATCTCTCTTGCTTCATTTTGTTTTGGCTATTCTGGGCTTGTTGTTCCAAATGAAATTAAATAGGCACACTAACACACTGTTGGTGTAGCTGCAGACTGGTACAGCCCCTCTGGAAAGCAGTATGGAGAATCCTTAAAAAACTAGGGATGACTCCACCATACGACCCTGCTATTCCACTCCTGGGTATCTTTCCAGGGGACTTAGAATCAGCACATTACAGTGACACAGCAATATCGATGTTCATAGCAGCACAATTTACTATTGCTAGGCTATGGAAATAACCCC
>PVKS010030969.1:0-23873 GCA_004027875.1 Aplodontia rufa
TGAATTAACCTTTATGATTTCTGCCTATAGAACATTTTCCAGTTACCTGAAGGAGACAAATGAGGTTTAAAACCACAACTCAATTACAGGTTTTCATGACCAGTAGTTACATAAATTAGAGAGAATGTCAGTTTTATATTAATATTTAATAATAAGTTTATTAAACTTTGATTGAAAGCCTGTTTGCTTACATATTATGTAAATTGATTTTGAAGTAAGGTTTATAGATTTAGATAATGTTTACATTATGCCAGCTCTGAAGTTTACGTACACCACATGAAGTTTGTTGCCTGTATGACATCTCCTAAATATGCGTGGACTTAGAGAAAAATAGGAATATAGTTGAATTAGTGATTAGGAAGGCCTTTATCTCCCCATTAGCTAGATTCCTTTTAGATTTAAAAATGGAAGAAAGAGGAGTGACAGGAAAAAGAAAAAAAAGTCTATGTTGGCTGTTCCTTCTCTCAGAACCCCGTTTATCAGACCAACCCCCAACTCAGACTCATCCCCTGATCTTCTTTTTCACAATAACATTATATCTGTGAACTTGATCACTCAGTCTCCCATAATTTGAATATCACATGAATGTCTGGTATTCAAAATATGCAAACAATTCTAAAAACTCAACGGAAGAAAACAACCAATTTTTTAAAATGGGCAAAATATCCAGATACCTCACCAAGAAAAATAAACAGATGGCAAATAAGTACATGAAAGATGCTTATTATATTTTTGTATCAAGAGATTTTCAATTAAAAATAGCAATGCAGTATCAGTTTATACTAATTTGATTTACTAAATTCCCCAAAATTCACAATACAGACTCAGACATGGAGTAGCTCTCATTCATTGCTAATCAGAATTTAAAATGGCATGGCCACTTTGGAAGACATTTTCGCTGTTTTGCTTTGTTTTAACCATATACAGCTCTATATGCTATATACACCATTACTCTCCTAGATATTTACCCAAATTATTTGAAAAAATTTATTTTTCAAAAATATGTTTGAAAAAATATTACAAAGTAAGTTTTCCAATATATTTTGAATACATAGTATTAAAAATAATGTGGTAACTTCATTCATAATTTTCTGAAAATGAAAGCAACTAAAATATCCTTCAATTGGTGTAATTAATGAAAAACTGTTATATACACACAGTGGAATATTGTTCAGATGTGAAAAAAAAAGTGAGTTAGCAAGACAGAAAAGGATTTGGAGCATCCTGAAATGCATTCTGTGAAGTCTAGAAGGATGCTTTAAGAAAGTTACATACTTTATGATTCCAATTGTATAATATTCTGGAAAAAGGCAAAACAATAGAGACAGGATCAAATTTAATGCTTACCTAGGGTTAAAGTGAAGGAGTCAGATAAAGGGGATGGAATATTATAATGATGGATATTATAACATATTATAACGGTGGATAAATAAAATTATGAATGTGCTAAAAATCAAAAAGTTGATAAAATGTTATACAGCACAGGAGTAAACCATAGTATACACAAGTATTATAACAAGATTTAGAAATTTAGAAAATCCCAAGGTGAACTGATGTGGGAGAATTTAACTGTATTACAAGTCCACCAGTAGATAAATAAATATCTCAATGAAGAAGGTGGGGGAGAAAAAGATGCTGAACTAAATAACTTTGTAAATGAATGGATCTCATAATGGTAAAAGCAAATGGAACTGCTATAAACACTGTATTTAGTTAATGAACTTGTTCTCCGTGAAGGAGTTTGAATCAACAATGGTGGCACTGTTATATCTATTTACTTGAATTAAATGAGTGGATGTAAGACGGTGAAGTCAGGTTCTCACAGTGACAAATTAGAGATAAGCAATAGAAAGAGGTAGAACTTTGGTTTCTAATAAAAATCTCAAGAGGAACTAAGAGTTTTTAAATAAATGGATGATTCTAAGACTTGAGCAAAAATATGAGTTCTGGAGCATATTAAAGTGCTAGAAAGTGTGGAAGTGCTCAAAATAAATAAAAATCTACATTGATGAAGTATGTTGAAGGAATACCTGAGCCACCTGAAGGAGTAGTAAATGACTAAAGCTGGAAAAATTTGAGTGGCAAAACAAAGAATTGGAAAATAATCCAAAGTATAAAAAAAAAAGATCATGAATCCAATAAATTATCAAATACCTAAATAAGTGGGGCAAAAGAGACAAATCTCCATTATAGAAAAATTATAAATAATTTGTATAGACACACTGCCCTTGTGGTAAGAGAAAACAAATTTTTACTCCATTATTGTGCTGTGGTTTTACTTTTCTAAATTGTATTACAAAAGTTATTATGTGTGGGATGTTTATAATGACTTTCTTCCTCAGAGCGCAATCTGGAAAAGGGTAAAAAGAGTAATGAGAAAACTTGACAGACAGTGCCTCAGCCAGGTGATCAAGGTCAGCATCAACATCAACATTAGGTTATAAATCAAGTTAATAGCATTTGCCCTTGATATGATGTGATAAAAACAACACTTCATCTCTGTAATCATCTTCCCTAGAACTCATAACCCACTTCTATCCATGAGAAAAATGCATACAAATCCCAGCTGAGGGGCATTGAACAAGATATCTGCACAGAATTCTTCAAAACTGCCAAGGTCATCAAAAACAAGGGAAATCTGAGAAACTGTCACAGCCAAGAAAAGGCCTTGGAGATATGACACAGAAATGATATATGGTATTAAGAATGTAATCCTGTAGCAGAAAAAGAACATTAGAATCCTGAAGGAAGCCTGAATAAAGAATGGATTTTTTGCTAATTATAATGGTTCAACAATAGTTCATAATAAGAGTGTCATACTCACTTAAGAATTTAATAAGGTATGTATGGATTCTGTAATGTCATCCAAATTTTTCCTGTAAAACTATTCTAAAAATAAATTCTAGTTTGAAAACAAAAATCTGTTACAGACTCTGGAATATATTAGTTTTATGGTTAATGCAAGGATAGGAAAGAAAGGGAGTAAATGTCTTCCTGTAGTGAGGAATTGTATTCTTGAGAATATGATAGAAAGTTACAACTGGAAATTTTTCAGTTCTCTGTACATAAAGAAAATAAGAAAAAGAAATGCTCAATGACTTTCCCAGTGTCACAAAGTTGTTAAAATGTAGATACTTTTGACCATAGATGCCCATCAATGGAAGAATGTTAAAAGAAAACATGGCATATATACAAATGGAATATTATTCAGCCATAAAGAAGAATGAAATACACTTGTAGCAAAATGAATGGAACCTGTGAGCATTATGTTAAGTGAAATAAGCCAGATACAGAAAGACGAGTGCTACATATTCTTGCTTACATGTAAAGATTTTTAAAAATTTGACCTGAATGTAGACTAGTGATTACTAGAAGTAGAGGAGGGTATGTATATGGAGGGAAGGTGGGTAAATGGAGGTTGGAGTTGATCAGTGTACACTATATACATATGTGGAAATATCATACTGAACTCAACAATTGTGTATAGTTAATACATCTTATAAAAAAGTTAAATAAATATTTCAAAAAGTAGGTACTTTCCCAAACAGAATTGCTCAGCTAATGAGATCCCAAATTATTTATGGTTTTTGTGTGTATATGTTATCACAGCTATTCCATTCATTTTGAGTAATTTCAACCTAATGAAAGAGAGAAGCAAATTTGGGTTCCATAGTGATTTATGTAGAAACCTGCAAGAAAATCTGGCTGCACAACTAGATTTTTAGAAAACAGCCCTCTTCAAGGTAAACTCATCATTGAATAATTGAAGACTGAAGGGAAACAAAACTTCGAATTAAATTCAGGAGTACACTTCCAGACAATGACCTGAATTGGAAATTTAAAGATAAACATTGGAAATATACATACACATTGCCATGTTCTTTTTAGACCTTGGAAAATCGCTCTTCAGTGAAATCACTGTGGGGCTCGTTAGAAGAATTAAAAAAAAAAATTGTAAAAGCTTCCTGTCTGACAGAGGCCTATATTTAGAGAAGTTTTCCATTATAAATCCAAATTTCCGAATGATTATGGATAAGAAATTCCTAAAACAGGCATCTACTCACTGATAAAGGTATCTGTGGTGTTAAGGTGTTTGCATCACTTTAAGTCTTACCTAATATATATTACGTTACTTTGGTTATATCATTAAAATAAATAGCCATTTAAATAATTTATAACAGGAAAAATTCAATTAATATAGAAGCCTGTGCTCTGTTTTTTTCCCCACTTTGTCCATCTAGGTAAGAAATGAGCCCAAATGTTAAAACAATTCTACCTTAAGTAGATATCAATGTCCACTCGATGACAAGAATAAAAATTGCAGAAGTAACCAATTTTTCAGCATGTTTCTCTTAATAAATTCATCCTCCTTCCTCCTGTGCAACACGAATATGATGTGTAAGTAATTAATATAGAAATTTAATGCATTAAAAAAGGTACAATTGGTAACAATGACAAATCCAGTCTCATTTTCTTCTGATAGTCAACATCAGCTTATATGGAAGATAGTAGTCATTAAATACTGCACTAAGATTCATATATACAATAGAGCAATGCTAGAGATTATTTGGGAATAGAGAAATATTTCAAAAAATGAAAGATCAACAATTCAAAATATTTGCCATCGAAGCAAAGCTTAAGTAAATTTAGAAATAAATCATAAGTCCAAATGTCTAAGAAAGAAACACATGCTGTTTCAGGGTTTCATGCTAATAATTTTAAATCTTCTGTGGTGTAAAATTTACTTTTAGTCTGCAATTTTGATCACTCAAACTGTTAGTTGTACTTTGAATACTCTTATGAAATATAAGCTATAATTCTTTTATATTTTGCAAAATTTATTAATGTAACTTTACATGGCTTATGAAAGTAATAATGTTTATAAAAATTGAAAGTCAGAGACTGTCAAACCATATATTATCCACACCAAGTCTCTGCTATACAAACTGTCATCCAGATGAGCACAAAATAAAAAATCATCTTTTATAGGAGCAAAATAAGTCAATATATACGAACTCAAATTGTTTTCCACTTGTTTATCAAAGTGATTTCCTTTCTCTGCTGCCTTTTATACTGTTAGGCTACTCTATCGTATTTAAATGCTATCTTCTGTCAAATGCTTTTCACAAACAATTCGAAATCTCCCTGCCAAATTATTTATTCTGCAAGTCAATTAATAGAAAATGTTCCAAATAAATTAATTGCATACTTAAAGAACACATCTAGACATATTGATCTGCTGTCTTGCCTCCTGCATTGTGACGATAAGCAGTTTTCTGCTAAGACTGCTAGTATCTTACCTCAGTCAATGGGGCTTCTGAGAATAGATCAATGGGAGGATGTGGCTCATAGTTTTCAGATCTGTTTGGCCAGGTCAAGAAAATTACACTTTATTTACCAGTATTCTTATTTTTTCTCCTTGATTAGCCACAGCATACTTAATCAGGAAAATTGTAGTATTGTTGCTTAGTTACAATGGGTTTTCATTTTCAGTAGTTATTCAGAAAGTAGAAGAGGAAGATTTCACTCTCTTCATTTTGCATTTTCTCATTAAAATAAAGAACTGTCAGTTCTCTTAGTATCAAATTATTTTCCCCTCTTTATCCACTTTTGTCTTTGATTTTTTTTTTCTAGTGAACAGCTTTTCCAAATTCTAAAGTTAGTTCTTCTGAACTTGAATACATTCTGCCAAAATAATTTCTGGCAATCTGCCAATGTTTTCAGCAGGAATATGTGTCAGCTTTCAGAATTTTTTAGACTGTTGGTTTGTTTAGCTTTGAATTTATCTTCCCTCCTCCCTTCATAGTCCTGTATTATAGATTTCATCTTGATTTTCACTATGGAGGAAGCCATATTCCCTTCTTAGCAGAAATAAATTACAGAGTTTCTTCACTCACTCCCTGAAGCAGAGAGATCAAGGCACAGTCTGAGGAGTCTGATCATCACTTAAACTTGGGACAAATAAACTGAGCAGAAAGAATCTTTCTGGTTCCACTAAACTTTATTCTTCCTTACTCAGTGAACTTGGGAGATGATTTTAAATTTTAACTGAATAGGCTTGTTATTATTTGCAAAAGCTCCAATTTAACCCATGATTGAAGATTTTTTAATTCCCCCCAAAACTACAAAACTAAATTTTTCAGTTATGACAGCAGCAACAATAAAACTTTCCCAGAGTTTTTTTTTAATATTATGTTTAAAGAATTTGGCATGTTGTCTATTACTTGTAACCAGAGGACTGAATTAGATTTGTTCAGTATTTTCATATACTCTCCCATATCTGCCTAAAATAGGTCTAACTAAGATTTTGAAATGCATAATATCTAATTTGTTCCTTGCTATGCTTCATGGGATCTAAACCAGTTACTATACCCTGCTTTTTTCTCATGTTCAAGAACACATTTCCATTAATTCTTATCCATCCTACATTTGGGGAACATTTTCTTTGGTTCAATATTTAGAGTCAGAACAACATAGTAAAAACCACTATACTGACTATCAAGAGATCCAGGTTCTTGTTCTTTTATGTCTTGGTTCACTTTTTCATGATAGTTTTGTATTATTTAAGATTTTTTTAATGATGAATGATTAATTTCAGAAGACAATTTCTTGAGTGCATAGGGAGACGTAAGGATAACTTATTTAAAAGGAAATCTGAAAAATTCAAAAGATAAGATACAGAATCAGTTTGGAATCCTGATAGCAACAGAGTTTCTTAAAGTGCTGCTGACATGGTAAAACAGATCCCACCCTTTTAATTGTATTTTTTTTATTTATTTTCTTCTTGTAAGGCCAAAAATTCCAGAAAGGACATATCCTTTCAGGGTAAACAAAAGAACGTAA
Source organism: Aplodontia rufa (assembly GCA_004027875.1). Classification (NCBI taxonomy): domain Eukaryota; kingdom Metazoa; phylum Chordata; class Mammalia; order Rodentia; family Aplodontiidae; genus Aplodontia; species Aplodontia rufa. The sequence continues at coordinate 6,844 of PVKS010030969.1, forward strand.
AGGGAAGTAGATCATTTGATCAATCACCTCAGCAGACTGGATCTAATAGAAAACCACTTCCTTCCATCCAGGTGATGTTAGTGGAAGAAAAAGAAAAGATCATCAAAATAACAAAATGTATTGCAAAGGCATAGTAACACATAACATAGGGCATTCATAGATATGTACCAGGAAGGGGGAGGGAGGGAGAGGGTAGGAGAATAGGGTGGGATCTAGGGGGTAAATTTAATTTAAGAATATATACATATCATATATGTTACTTTGTATGCATTTTTGATCATATAATAACTAAATTTCTTAATTAAAAAAAGAAAATATATATAATGTAAAAGAATGTGGCAAAAATGCCAACTTGTTTACTCAATCTTTATGCTTCCAAAGATATTATACCATATCACTATAGGAAGTTTCATGTAAAATACTAGTGAGGAATAATTCAACGTCATAATTACATTTAAACTGAGTCCTCTTTTCACCCTTTCTATCACTTCTTTGGCCCAGCTCCTCACATATCTTTAGTGGCTTATTCCTATAGCTTTCTGAGACCATGGCATCAGTTTTCTCTTAATATCTACTCCTTAACTGTTGATTATCCTGCTAAAACATAGTCTTGACCCTTGGAAACTTTCAGTAGCTTCAGAATTGTCTACAGATACTTGGTACCTATACTTATTACTGTTCTGAGAAGAATCAGATAGTCATTCTACTTACAGAACTTTGTACATAGCTTTTTTAGAGTTCTTGATTCACTTAATAATTATGATAGGAAGGAGAAAACATCTATTTAAAACAAAAAATCTCAGATAAATGCATTATCCTGGCTGTTAGGCAGCTTCTGTTTTCTAAAGACAATTCATACCTATAAAAAATAATTTCATATAGTTCCTTCTCCTTTCCAAAGCATGATAAGGGAAGAATAAAAATTTGTACATATTTTAAGGGAAAAAATCCAAAACGTTCTAAAACTCTGTAGACTATTCCATACTGCTGCAGACTCATACCAAGATGAACAGTTCTTCATTAAATGAGTCACATTTATAATTTTTTTTATATTTCAACTGCATGTTAAACTAATTAATTTGCCCAATAAAGTGGAAGGTGACAGGAATTTTGATTTTTCTGGTGCCAACACTAGAGACATAGATTTAGGAAGCCTGTGTAACAGGACAAAGAGACAGGAGAAAATTTGAGAAGGATTGTGGGGGAGAGGAAGTCATGCAAACTTCATACATTTTTTGGTTGGAAAATCTTGATAGAAAAACCAGCCAGTGAGATTTTCCCAGGAACTGTCAAAGAGCTCATAAGAATAGTCACATCCAGTGTTTAATTTTAAGCATGCACTCTTCTGTGCACTTATACAGGAATTGTGCCTATTTTTTTTACCACATCTCTTCCTTATTTCCTTGATTATGATGTAGGACCAATTGAGTTAGGTGAGATTAACCTTTCCCCCTCTCCAACAATGACAGAAAATTAGTCCAAACAGTTAGATAACATCATAACACCTTTAAAAGAGTAACTAGATTGAAAGTAATCTGGGTTTAATCCAACCAACACTTAACCTAAAACACTTGCTTTCCCCCTTCCCTAGAACTTCCATCTTCCACATGTCTACAAAGTTCTCTTCGTCAGGTCCTCCAAGGTTCTCTTTAAATACATCATCTCCATGAGGTTTTCCCTGACTTTCCTATCTAAAAGATAAACTTTACCTTGTTCCTCTCTGATCACTATATATGTTTATTTACTTGAATATCATCTGTGTCCACAAAGAAGGATTCATGTCCATGACAGCAGAGATTTCTGACCACATTTTCACTGTTAATTTCCAAAACTGGGGCCAACAGAAGTTTATTGAGTGAACTATCTGAGATAGTTTGAGAACCTTCTATGGCTTATAACTCCAAATCCTAAGGGCTACTGTTCTGATTATGTGTTCATTCACCATACTAATTTTTTAAAAGAAGCTCAGTTAAATATTAAGACTTTGCATTTATGGATGCCTTTGGAAATCAGAGATAAATCATATGCACTCCCCTTTTAAAGTGATTTGATCAAAAAAGATGAAACATGGATATAAAGATATAGTAAAATTGTGAAATTGGAGCAAAATGTCAGTAGGAGAAATAGGAACTTCCAAAGAAGTCAACAGGTGAAAAGACGACTATGATTTCCAATGCACACAGGAGAGGAGCTTAACCCCATCCATTTCACTGTTACAGGAGGTGTGACAAGCCTGAAGCGTTCGATATTCTGGTTATGTTATTTGCATGTGTGACATTCAGGTTTTACTGTGGGGTTTGGGGGAACTGGGTCCTCCCTTTATCATTACAGTACACAGGAAAGGTGTTTAATAGATTGTTGTAGAAGTGAAATAGCTTTAGAAGAGTTCTGGTGAAACGATGTTAGACATATTATTTAGTCTGCCTTTTTGCTGGGCTGTGGCATCTTTAACTATAAAATGAAATTGTTGGGCTTCATAATTAAGTTCTTTCCATCTATAAAATATTCTATAATTTTAACTGCTTATATATGAGTGGAGACATGCACACACTTTCATCTAATAGAAATAAAGATATACTTCTTAAAAATTTCCTTTGCAAATGTATTTTGGTTAATATAGCTGCCATCACTTTGGCTTATAAAATAGTGTTTTCAATGATCTTTTAGCATGATAGATTAACTTTTATGTTCCTAAAGCCATTTCCTCTGAATGCTGCTGAATTCACACTTCACTAATGGCGAGGATCCGATTAGAACTAATTTCATAGAGATTCTTTGACATTTTCAAACATAGAAATGTGTGTGCTTTTCTGAATAAAAGTCAGAGCATATCATAAATTGTAAAAGTTACTATTAAAGTTCAGCCAAATATTGAATACTAGGTATGAAACTAAAAGTGCTTGTAATGCTAAACTGTTGCAAATGAGCTTCCTTGAAGTTTCTCTCTCCCTCAACTCTTTCATTTTCATTTTCCATAATTACTGTACCAGATCCTCTGGACCTCTAGCTCCAGATTTTGGTCCTTCTTGTTGACTACTTGTTTAAAAATTGCAGCCTTTGAAGGTAAATGAATGGTGATGGAAGAAATTATGCTGGGCACAGTTAGCCAAATCCAGAGGGACAAGGGTCAAATGTTTTCACTCATTTGTTGAGGCTGGAGTTAAACCCAGGCCTATGTGAAAGGTAGTCAACCTCACTATGAGACCCAGAAAAGGCATAGTAACACATAACTAGGGCAATCATGAATATGTAGCGGAATAGGGGGCAGGTGAGGGAGGAGAGAGAATAGGGAGGGATCTAGGGGGTAATTCTGGTTTAGGAATATGTGCATATTATATTGTTACTTTATATACATTTATGATTGTACAATAATTCAACTCCTTACTAAATCTTTTTAAAATGAAAGATGCTGATAGAATCTAATAGCCTAAGCCGACAAGTCAGTCAACTGAGTAGGGAGTCAAGACAGAAACTCAGTCCTTAGAACAGGGTCAGCGTCAGCAGTGACTTAAGCACTAGCAGTTTGTCCCTCAGGACAAAATCAGTGGACCTGGTACAGGAAACTTGGGAGAGCAACATGATATCTTTAACACTTAATTCCTCAGCTACCTGATTCTATTCCTAGGAATTGAATGATTCAGTTTTAAATCTCTTTAAATGATATAGTTGATGCTTCTGGATAAGTTCTGCCCTTAGCTGAATTTAGTACAGAAGCCAAATGATGGTGTTTTTATATTTAGGATTAATTAGTGAATCTAGACAGAGAAAGTAGAGGCAAAAGGAAGAAAGAAGGAACCAAAATAGCCTTTACTTTTAGGGTAAAGAAACATTTATGAAGATCCAAGGAAAAAAATGGAGCTAGAAAAGAAACAGATGAGAGTGTGATTATTAAGGCTAAAAAAGGATGTGGTTTAATAAAGTTTATGGTTAATTTTAAAGTGAATTTCCACTGTATTCATGGATTATATTCTTGATCCATGATATAAATTGAAAATGGCATAAAGTCAAAACTGGTTTACAAAATCCATTGGAAAGGTACCACATTGGGTATTGACACAGTTTTTCTATAAAAACTCAGCATAAACTTGTTCTTTCCTTCCTCAAATTGGAGTGGATTCTTCCTCATTCCTTCTCTCCCCTCCTGCTTTCCCCCCTCCTTTATTTCTTTCCTCTGTCCTTTCTTTTGAATACCATAGAATTTCAGCTAGTGGCCACGTTGAGGGTAAGGAACAGAGCATGTGACAAACAGCTTGCCTTATGACAGCTGCGTAGCTGAGAGCAGGTTCAAGTTTCTCATAACATACGCCTTTTGGAACAGAGGTCCAATGACTATGAAAGCACATAAATCAACTGTTTATATGTTAACCTTTCCCCCTTTCTCTTTTGCCTAACTACAATTTCAAAAGTTCAATGCTGCATGATATAAATATTATATTGTGCTGCATAGAATTCGGGAGAAATAAGAACTTCGAAAAATGCCATTTCTCTGTCCATTTCAGGGTTTATAAGTGATCTGTGAAATGAAATCTGTAGTATTGAGGAACATGGACCAAAGTTCAGACCTGGTTAAGGGGAAGATTCTGGTTGCATTAAAAAAAAAAGACAATTATTGATGGAGATTGTCAAAAGTAGGGTATCTCAAACTTATATGCATAAAAAGTACCTGGAGAATTTTGGCAAAAATGCAGATTCTGAGACTCATCTCCAAAATTCTAATGCAGTATGATCAGTATGGAGACCAGAAAAGTATAACTTTAAATGATCAGAATGAGCTTATGATGCTGGTGTCCCCAGATCACATGCTGAAGTATCAAGTGTTAGAAGAAGAGGAGAAGGAAAGACAAAGATAATGAATCAGGGTTAGCTTTGAAAAAGAAAAGGGTGAATTTCCTCTTAAGGGGTAAGGGAAGAAAACAAAATAGAATACTAAGAAAGAACTAACTTGAGGTTGCGGGGAGAGAAGTCTTAATCTGAATGGTGGAATGACCTGTAATATATCTTCTAGAAGAAAGGAATGTGGACCAGATGGAGAGAGCAATCAGGCGATGCTTGAAAAGTGTGGAAAGGTTTGAAGTTGATCTCAGAACTGAGTGACCATGATGAGGCCCTGAATCTCTTTGAGTCTTCATAATTTCATCGTTAAATTGTTCAGAATCATGAACTTCGAGGACTTTTCCAACTGAAAACGAGCTGGTGATTCTTCTACAGAAGAAATCTCAGCCAGGAGACCATCTCTAAAGACTGAACAGTTGTTACAGTAGTATTTTCCTCTGGGGACAGGAGCAGATCATCTGAAGACACTGCATTTTAAGGAATAATAGTTTCAACTATAATTTCCTTTCTTCCTAACCTCCATTCCAACCCAATGACTTATTTTCATTGGGCATGAACAATGAATTAAAGACAAAATTGCTAAACAACAGTGATTAGCCAGTTTAAATTTAGGCAGTATAAATTTTTAGAAAACTGGGTCTGTAAGAGTCTCTGACTTTGTCCTATTTCAGAAAGCTGATGAATTGGTAACTTGAAAGGTGAAGATTTGTCTCTGAATTTCAGCTCTGCTTTTTCATTCTATAGTTTTCATTCTGTTGAGTAGCTTCCACTGTGTGCTTTTGTTTTTATTTTCCTCTCTTCTTATCCTTGAACTTGCCTACTTTTCCCTATTGATGTTATTCATGAATTTTGGGAAAGCAATTCCAGAGCATATATCATATCTCTCTTAACACAGATACAGAGATTCAGACAAGCATTTGGAGGACAGTTAGGATAAAGAGATCACCATCCATTCTACTTTGGGCTTAGGTATGGTAGGCAGCAGCTCTCTGATCTGAAGCTAAAAAAAGTCTGAATTTCAAATATAATACTAACACTTATTGAATGTTTATTGTGAATCAGGCCACTCTAGTACCACCAAAAGAGTGCCCTTGTGTACAGGTGTGAGGATTAGTTACGTAAGTCAGGTTGGCAGGGCACAATGGGAGGCACTTTGTGGTCAAATACCATTCTAAACTGTGACTGCAAAGGCAGTCTTTGGATATAATTAACATTTAAATCATATACTTTGAGCAAAGAAGATTACCCTCTAAAATGTGGGTGGGATTTAACCTATTAAAACCCTGATGAGAAAAGACCAGGTCCCCTGAAGAACAAGGAATTCTCCAAAATCAGCTCATGCTGGAATTACCAGTCTGTTGTCCTGCCTTATAAATTTTGAATTTGTTAGCATCTATAATTGAGCTAATTGCTTAAAACACCTTCTCTCCCCTCTATATATGGATATGAGAATCTTAATACAGAAGGCATTTGGTGAAACATGGTACCTACTAAGGGTTCAAGAGCTTTAGCCTGTTTGAAATGAAGAACACTTTCAAGACTCAGGTTGAAGATACATGCACCCCCTCCCAGGGAAATGAGTATACATGCACATACATTTAAATTTCTGCATACATATTTATACAGGGTTCCCAGGGATTAAGAACCTTTGTTTTGGGTTTAGGTGTCAAACTGCTTTGTTTCTAAATAAAATGCAATATGACCTTCTAGGTTGGAGGTCTCATTGACTGCTACTTGGATTGTAGGTGTGAATCAAATGCCAAAAATGTGGTAGGCAGACAAGAATATCATTTATGTTTCAAGGCTTCTAAAAGGGCCTGAGATCAAATAAGAGCTTCTGTTGATAGGTTTTTTTGAAGGGTATTAACATTGCAAAATGCATACCTACCTGAGGCAGTCTGGTTGCCAATATAGAGTACGCAGCCAGAAAGTTAATGGCCAGAGAGGACTCCCATGCTAAAGTAGAATCAGCAGAAATCCAATTACTACAAGAAAAAATGGGCAAAAGGTGGAAATGAGAGCATTGCAAGTAGGCACAGATTCTTACTCCCTCACTATCAATGGAGGATTGCATAAATTCCTCCTACATCTATTACTTATTTACCGTTGTTGTATAGAAAATTCTTCCTTTCCAGATGATTTTGTGGATATCGTGTAGTGATTTTTAGAAAGTTAAATTTCAAAGTGCTGCTTTCTCAAGTAATGATCTATTTGCTGTTAAATACGAACAGAAAGCAATCTGGGGGGATTAGTACAAAAAGGACTCAGATTCTGCAAGAGTTGAGTAAAATTTTAGTAAACAATAACTTTAAAATATAGCAATACAAAATATCCAGGATGTCTTATGATGAATTTAGAAGATCAGAGGCCATCAGTCCAGTTGCTGTGTTAGGTTAACTCATTTTTAAAAATTTATCAAAAAATCTTACCTAATCATCTCAGTGCATATACTTAAAATATTTTTATTAAATCATTGCAATGTAATTTCATGCTGCACTGCTACCAAAAATATTCAGACTCTTGCATGCCAAGAATCATAAACTGTGAAAGGGAGAATACTATTATAGCATGTGCATCTGCTTTTACACTCAATTTAATGCTAGGCAAGACTTGGGTGTATACATTGGTGCTGGCTCAATAATAGGATAATATTTTATTGAGAGTGGCAAAAAAAATAATAAATTCTGTCTATAACATGGTATACACCATGGCTAAGTTTATGTGTCAATTTGATTTGGTCATAGGGAGTCTAACTGTTTAATAGTAAATTATTTTGGATGTTTCTGTGAAGGTGTTTTAGATTAAATTAATATCTGGTTTATAGCTTCTTAAAGCAGATTGCCCTTTCTGATGTGAGTGGGCCTCATCCAATCAGTTGAAGGCCTGACGGGAGCTTGAAACATCAGGGTTTCAAACCTGCTGGACATCAGACTAGAACACCACTATTTGGTCTCCTAGGTCTCTGCCTTGCAGATTCACTCTACAAAATCTTGATCCTTGTTAGACACTCTACTTATCAGAGATGATTCCTTACAATATAAATAATTATAAACGTGTATATAAATATCTATCCTACTGTTTACATTTTTCTGGAGAACCCTGACTAACGTATACAGTATTAAATTGTTTTAGTACCTATTTTAGATTTTGGATTTAAGTGTTATCATAAGTTTTATATTCTTGAATAAATCTCATTTATAACTTACTTTTGCAAATGTATTAAAATTGGTTTTAAAGCTAAAATTATTGGTAAAAAATGAAGGAAAAGGAAGAATACAGTGATGAGATGATCAGGTTTAAGAAATAATATACTGCATGACATTATTAAGATTATTCAATTTGTGCCATCCATTCTAACAAGAACAAGAAAATAAAATGATATGCCAGAAATTATACTACAAAATTACTAGAAATTTAAAGACAAGAAAATATGACAAGGAATTTCAAGAAAAAAAATTTGGGGGATCATTTTATGGCAACAAAAATTACTTGAATCCTCAATGTGTTTATGCAGTGAAATTTTGAAAAAAAAGTTCTACAATTTCTGCCAAGTTACAGCATCAAGAAACAAAACAACGGGTGCATAAAAATAAGGCTTTCAAATTCTTGCAGAATAAATGGAACAGCTTAGTGTTATTGAAAATTTATGCAAACACAATTTGAATCTGATGCTGCAAATACACTTATTAAATGACATTCTATTATATTGTAACAATTATATTAGATTAGCAAGTAGCTATGAAAATACAATTAGTACATTGTCTGAAAATAAAACTGAGAGAAGAATGCCAGAATACGCACACAAGCTACTTGACAATTAGTTTACGTGCTGACGTGTGAAATCTTTACAGTTCAACTGGACAAGATAAAAAATATTTTAGAGTTCATTATTTTTTATATTGTTGAGTTCAAGAGCAATTATTACTTACAGATCATCCCTGGGCCCTAACAGAAAAAAAAATCATTTTGAAATTTTGGTGGAAAACCCAACAAAAATCAGCACAAGTTATTCAAATTTTACATGTACCACAACTGAATATTTTAGTATAAAGATTTAAATTTAAGGGACCGTTTATTCACACTCTTTCAAAGTGAGCATTAGTCTAATTATATGCCATACTTTAAGCTAATCCATTTGTAAATATCATCTCACTTAATATCCGGTGGGGCAGATAAAATTCATATTTCTAATTTATATCTCAAAATAAAGGTCTAAAGAGGTCAAGGTCAAACAGCAATTAAAGGAGGGAAACAAAACTGTTATCCCAGTTCTTTCAGACTTCAAACTGTATGCTGTCATCACTGTTATATTATAATGTATAAGGATTCAACTGAAATAATAATTTTCTTTGAATCCTCTTTCATGCTTGGGGATGGATCACTTAAAGTGTGTCATGATATTGCAAGGCATGCCATTCAAACCTATTACATTTAGAAAGTAATTTTCTATGTGAATCAGAACTTTCTCACAAATGTCAACCTAATAAAAATTAGAAATTATTGAATATTGCAGTTGAGTACACTATAACTCATCTATAATGGTAATTTAAATATTTACAGTAAGGATTTTATTCTCATTTAATTGCTTTCTATCAATTAACCATTATAAATTCAAACATAGAAAGTATGGTTATAATAAACTTAGTACCTTCATCTCCTTGAGTTCAGTTTACAATTTTATTTGAAAATGGCTGATTTTTGTATACAGCAAACATTTCAGTAGGACAAATTGTGTTGTCTTATTGTCACCACAAAAATTTGTATACACCCAAAACCATCATAAAACCAAGTTTTCAGACCAAATACTGAGTTCTTTCTAATGACTTATGTTTACATAAATCTGCCTCAGTCATTAAAAATATTTAAATAATCACAAAATAAAATAATTTAAAATGTATTTGAGATTATTAAATATTAATATTAATTGTCTTTTCAAGCAAATACGAACTTATAGCCTATCAACAAGAATATATGAATTTTTCATTAGTCAGTGATTAAGTAAATTACCAAGAATAAAGGATTTTCATTTTGGTTTTTATTTCTTGTAATTTCCCACCTAGTTTGATATATTACATTTTAATTTTTCTTAAATCATACATAGATAAAACCTTAAAACATTTTGCTCATTTGATAGATTATGTTCATGAATATAAATTCATTTGTATGATGCATGTCACTATTTTATTGTAGATCAGATCAATATTCACTTCAAAAGATAGCTTATTTTATATAATTTATTCTTTTTACAATAAGTGAAAGTTTATACATTTTCTTATTTTCAAAAGAAATTATTTTCTTAGTTTTCAATTAGAGTATAAATCCCTGGTGGTCTAGTGGTTAGGATTTGGCGCTCTCTCTCAATTAGAGTATAAAATATTTATAAACTCTTTAAAACTGTCTTTTTCTCTGTAGGAGGTTATCAGAAAAAGTCTATAATTAGTAACAGATCAAAATCAAACAATAAAATAAATGCATAATTTCTTTTTAATATTCTTAATGGTGTGTGGACAATTTCACTTTCAACTATGTCAGAATTATCTCTGACCAAAATATGCAGAGCATCAATTTGCAATGGTTTGAAAATATAGGTTTGCATGTTGTGGGATTAATATTTTTCATGCACAGCAAATCAGAATAAACATTTTTGTCAGTTATGTCAGACCCTAACATTGTCAAATTCATATGCTCTTCAAAACCAAGACTAAGAAATTCACAGTTTGTAAAAAGACTGATTTGATAAATGACAGAAACTGACAAGCACCAGCTTTAGATATCATTTTTGAGATTCTAAATTTCTGATTTACGTGAGGAATGTCTTGAAATTTATAAATCAGTGGGTTCAAAACTACATTTTAATGATATAATAGACATAGAGGTATCCTCTTCAAAATAATAAAATGAGCATATTTATACCTTCTTCTAATTAAATAGTTTTTAATTTAGGCAGTTGGTAATATTTATAGAATTAAAGTCTCTATTGAAAATGAAAAATTTAGTAAAGATGTCTACTTTGAGCAAAAAAGGAGGGGTACAGAAAGGACACCTTGGGACCAGATAAATTCATTAGCCAGCTGACTTTGGACAAGTTTCTTGAACTTGTGAGTGGCATTTTTTTCATCTACAATATGAAGATTTTTAAAGAGCTAACTTACATGAGGATTAAAGGTTAAATCATTGTGCAATTAGTAGTGCAGCTGGAAAAGTAGATATTCAGTAAACATTATTTCCATTCCTTTATTAATGCTGTCTATCAAAAACCATATGAACTGAGCTATACAATAGAGGAGGGTACTGGACACTGGAAATGTGCCAACTTCAGGTTAATATGTGCTGTAAGTGTGAAATACGTACTGAATTTGTAAGACGTTAAGGAAAAATATAAAATATCTCATTTAATTATTTATATTGATTACATGCTGAAATGGTAATATTTTCCATTTATATATGTATTATGGTACATAAAATGTATTACCAAAATTCTTTTACCTATCTCTCATTATTTTTCTTAGTCCACTGATGGAAAATTTTAAGTTACAGATGCATTTAGGTCTTTCATTCTGTCACTGTTCAATACCTCTGATTGAGAAATGAGAAAATTCAAGAAATCCAAGTTTTTAATAAATCTCTTAGTTTACATAAGGAAAGGAAAATGTTTAACTGTTTTCATACTTTAGGTTCCTTGTAGAAAGCATTTTTGTTACAATCTTGTAGAAAACACATGACAGCTAGCAAACATTTTTATTTGGGCTCCTTAGAGTTAGTAGGTAAAAAGGAGTTTTTACTTGACTATTATACTTTCTATAATTGAATAAAGTAGAAAAATCACATTGCAATCCTTGCTGTCTTCATCTTGCACATAATGACTATTTAGGTGTCAGTCAAACACATACTCCTTCAGCTAATGGAGTCATGTGTCTTCTCCCTGAGCTACCTAAGATTTATTGGGGTCTTGACCAGTCAAATTCCTTAACCTGGAGAGGGACTGAGCCAATTTCTCAGAAGGCAGAGACGATGACAAGAGGAACTGCTAGTGTAGCTTGTTGATCAAACTTCTCACTGTAATAATGCATACTTTGTGAGCGTCTAGTTTGATCATGTCTTTTTCCTTCTGAAAGTCTTCAATTATTTCACACAGGATTTAAGAGAAAGCCAAAATTCTGTGTTCTTACCCAGCAGTTTTCATTTTTACATGCAAAGTTGTTATATCTCCTGAAATATTATGGGGGTAATGATACTCTGCTTCATTTCTGCTGTAGACCATGCCATACAATCACACCTGACCTAATCACACTTCTGTGATAATGAGAACTTGGGTGAAATCTTAGCCTTGCTGTGTCTTTGATTGTAAGTTTTTCTCCAAAACCAAAATAAAATAATACTCTTCTTCTTTGCATCTGTCCTTGTAGAAATTATTTTACAGTAGAAAAAATAAAGTAAGATAGATATCTTAATATATATACACATACATACATATATAATAAATGTTAAGGAAAACAAATATTAGAGAGGAATCTTACACATGGGTTATATAGGTTTAGATTTTAGATGGGATGGTACTATGACCTATTTGTATCCTCCCACACTCATATGTTGAAATATAATCACCGATGCGATGGCAACTTTAAGAGGTTATCAGGTCTTTAATCAAGAGCCCTCAGGAATGAGGTTTGTGTCCTTATTGAAGAGTTCTCAGAGAGATACCTTGTTCCTTCCACCATGGGAGAACACAGTGAGATGGTGCCCTCTATGAACCAGAAGCAGCCCTCTACATACACAAAATCTGCTGGCACCTGGAGCTATATTGCCCAGATTTTAGTACTGTGAGAAATAAATTTCTGTTGTTTTTAAGACACAAAATTGTAGTAGCCAGCAAATAAACAAATAAATAGGAAGTAGACCAGAAAATAATGTAATTTTATGCAATGAGGGTAAGAGTTATTTCAAGCTCACAAATGCACATTCTACTACATGTTAGCTGGGTAATGGTATAAAATGTGCTTCTTAATGGGGGTTGTGGACAAAAGGCTGAAAAATATTATCCTGCTGGTTGGTAAGAGGACTTCTTAAATTGTGTCTCTTAAAAAGAAGTTAGGAAAATGGAAGAGATAAGAAAGAGATTGTAATGGTCCCTTATTTGGAGAAAAAAATGAGCAGGGCTAAATGATAGTAGTAAGATACCCATTGTTTAAGAGATTTTAAAACTGCATTTATTATCTAGAATTTCTTCCTTTTCTTTCTTTTTGTTGTCTCTCATATGTGCAATTTTATATATGGACATGTATTTCTGTATATGTTTGGCTTACCATAGTGGCCACCAGTCAGATACTGAGGAGGAATGACAAAGAGCTTATGTACTTGTTTCCAAAAGATGCAGAGAAATGAGAACAGAATTCCATGAGCTGCAATTTGGTTGGAAACAACCAAGGAAAAAAGGCTGAGTCTGTGGAAGCCGCTGCAAAGTAAGAAATAATAAAGAACCAGGGGAGGCAATAGAGACCTCTGGAAAGATCTAAGAGCTGTGCTATCTATATAAAGGCCCATGTTAGGTCCTCAAACCCAGGTCACAAAAGCTTTTTCTAAGATTTGGTCTTGGTTTTTTAAATTTTTCTCTCCACAGACCCTCCCTTTTTAAATATCTCTCATGATTTTTTAGTTATTTATTTTAATGCAGATGATTCTTAAATCCATATCCATAAGCATAGTTTGTTTCTCTGAGTTCTAACCTATCACTTCAAATACTCGTGAGCAGTTCTTTGAACATCTCTTTGATTATGCTTTCCAGCTTCCAGTCTGAGAACCCAAACAGCATTCAGGACGATCCCTCCATGTCTGGAGAGCTGACAGGTCAGGCTCACTAGGAATAACTGTGAATGAGAAAATAAAACACCTTTTAGTCTCTTCTGGAGACATAAGTAGTGGTGAGTCAAATTCCACCAAGTTGATAAAGGCCTCTGTGGTCCTTGTGGTCACACGAAGATGGGCTGTCCGTGAGAGGAGCCGTCTTCCACTAAAGCCAGAGCAGGAGAGGAAAAGAAGGGAAATTGGAGATATTTCTAAACAAGGAAAGAAAAGTTTGTTTCTTTAATTCAGTGGTGTGTGTTCGTGTGTGGGACACGCCTGTGTTTTCCTTCTCTTTGTTTTCATGAAGTATAGTTAAAAATAACAGTGGATTTCATTTTGACACATTCATAAATGCAAATAACACGTATTTAGCTATTTTTGCATTGTTCCAGCGCTCTTTTACCTACAAATTGTTATCTTTTGGAGAAATATGAACTGCTTTTAGATTGACATTGTATTAGATACGTTGAAATCTCCTTCATTTCGCTACTTCTGTGTTTCCCATTTGGATCTACTGATGATACCCTTTAATTAATTCTAAGGAAGTTTTATTTATGATAGTACTTTTACTTCCCACTGAGATAAGCTTGGCATTACACTAAATTCTCAAACCTAGAATGTGAGTCTCCAATCATGACCATTTCAGACAACTGGTCTTAACATCCAGTGGTCCACTTGAATGCCTCAGGTGCCAAATTGAGTAGTTCTACTAGAAGAAAGGTTCAAAAAGGCATTGGGGTGCCCTGTGGTCAGAGTCACTTGTCCAAGTCTTGCATTTACTATGAACAGGCCTGCCTAAGTATCTCTGCCACACTCAGTCATTGATTGGGAGCAGCCCTGGATGTGTGGCCTCAGCACAGATATACAGATGGATTTCAGTGAGATACCTCCAATTATTGACTATGGTCAATTACACTCCCTATATTTGGTCATTGGGTTACATTTAAAAAATTTTTTTTGTATTTTTTCTTTTAAAGAAAGAGAGAGAGAGAGGGAGATAGAAAGAGAGAATCATTTTATTTAGTTTTTCATCTGGCCTTTGTTTCTCCAACACTTAGTTGTGTATGTGGTGTGGGTATTTGAACCTAGGTCCTCACATATGCAAGGTGAGTGCTCCAACCATTGAGCCACTGCTCCAGCCTGTGGGCTACATTCTTATGAAAGCCAGTTATCTCTTTCTTTTCTCAGACCAATCAAATCTTATGAAATATTTTTCTTCGATAAAATTTATTAGAACAGAGCCCAGGACAAAATGCTAGTCCATTAGAAATATCTACCCAGAGTATAATTTTACTGCAACCATACAAACCACTTGTACATTATAGTAGAATTTAATCATTTCTTTTTCTTGTCCATGAATATATCATCATATAATGTATTCAATGATTTACCTAAATTGAGGTCTATGCCTGGAAATCATTTTATTAAAAAAGGGCTATCAATAATGGGATTAAGAAAGTTGCACACTATTTCTGTTTAATGAATCCATGTTAATTTATAATTATTATTTATTTTTAATTATTGATAAACCACACTTTAAAATTTCTAAAACTTTTTGTGCATCTCAATAATTAATTAAGCTTGCCAGTATATTATAGAACTGTTTGACTTTTAATATAAAAACAAGTTATGATAATATTTTTTCTTCAGTATTTTGAGACCATTATTATTTACAGTTCTTCAAAAAATAGTTCAATGGCACAGAAATTTTATTTGAAAGCTCCTTTTATAACCTGGGGTATAATTCATCTGGGACAAAAAATATAATGCCATTTAGGAAAAGAATAGCTTTCTAAAGAATCTCACATTTCTTGGACTTCAATTTCCTCTTACCAACATTATTTTTGCTATCTTTGACAGAGAAGATAGAAATAAAATAATAGTTGAATGGTATGAATTTTTCTTTGCCTTGTGTTTTGAAAGTCACTTTGCAGCAATATGTTTATTTTCTGTGGATATAACTTTAAAATCCTACATTCCTTATCTTTAGCATTTTTTTTTTAAGAGAGAGAGGGATAGTGAGAGAGAGAGACAGGAAAAAATCATTTTACTTAGTTTCTTTAGCATTTTTGCAAGTAGGACAACATTCAGATCACTGGCTATTTAAAATTCATTCCTATGTATTTCTTCTACTGTTAAATACTTCCTGTTTGTTATACCCCCTTCTCTATTTTGTGTATGTTTTTCTTTATAGATGAATTCAACTACCTTTATCCCTTTCGTGGCTCAATCCTATCTGTAGCTATGAAATGTGAATCATCATCATCTCAGTTCTGTGCTCTTTGGTTCTTATGAAAAAAACAAATAGGGAGATAGATAAAGATGCTGGAATAGAAAGATCTTTGCATTGACATTTTTAATTTTAATCTCAAATGTTTATCACTGAACATCTCTTTTCATCTTTAGCTTTCTTCATTTAGAAAGAAGAAAACTCATATGGTCTATAGGAATAGCCTCAGATATATTTTGGTATCTTGAGAATTAAAAATAAAAATTTTGTTTTTTTTTCATATTTTATGTATTTTTTTCTTAATTTTGCCAATTTTTGTTATAGTTATACAATAGAACTAGATTTGGTTTATTATCCAATAAAGTGGAATTAGGACATTCCAAATAATATATAGTGATTATATATATGATAATAATGAAATGGACAAACTACGTAGAATTCCATATTGCCCAGGGGTGAAAGGGAACCTGATAAAAATGAAGGAATATGAAATAGGATTCAGGTACATCAATTGTTATTTCCATTATTCAGATAAGAAGTTAAGGCTCAGAAACTTTAGAATCTGATGTTTCCACGAGAGTAGGGCAACCTTCAAACTGCTATTAGAAATTTGTTTCCTGGAATTCAGTAGTTGCCTTTGGAGTGTTTCTTAATTCTAAATCATTTGCACATTTGTTTGTTTTGTCTTCCCCTACTTGTCATGGATTTAGTCTACACATTTATTTTTCTCTAGATATCATAAAATGTGTTGATTTGGGGGATCCTCTTCCCCCTTGGAAGATATAGAGTCCTGGAGTCAGTACTGTGGTGTAATAAGTAGCCCACTGGTGAAGTTTCCTAGACTTCTAAATATTTTTCTGGATTTGGAGGACCATATGAACTCTTGTATTGGTATGAATATTAAGATGTATAAAGTACTTTATATACACATGAGCTATTCTATTGCGTTAGAGAGGGAGTATAAGCTTTCCCTGAAACAAGGTGCTAGCTAAAAAATGTTGAAGATTTCTAAAATAAAAATACTTGGGAAACCAGTGTTCAGAAGGAGTGAAATTTGCATTTGTTCAGGTAGCCAAGATTTAAGTTATGAGAATAAGAAAAATATGGAGCTGGAGCGGTGGCTCAG
>PVKS010030970.1:0-23886 GCA_004027875.1 Aplodontia rufa
CTAATAAAACAGACGCACAGCGCCCAACCCCTTCAGGTGTCGTTGTGAGCTGCAGCGCTCCTGGTTGCTGTAGCACTCACCCAGCCACGCTCTGCACCCCGGCCCTGCACAGGGCGCAGTGCAACTTCTCCTTACCCACTCGAAAGATCAAATCGTCCTCGATGGGGTTCTCTTTTCGCTTCCCGGTGCTGTACATGCTCGCCGGTCTTTTCACCGCTTTTTGCTTCACGTGGCCGCTCCCTGGGGATTTGACGCGGCGCTTCACGCCTTCGGTGGTGGGAGACACGTCCGCAGACCGGATCACTTTCAGCTTGAACGGGCTGCCTCGTATGTGCTGGTCGTAGAGTCTCAGGGAGAGGGTGAAGTCCCCTTCCTTCTGCACGGTATACAAAAATTCGTAGGTGCCGTTTTTGTTGTCCAGGATCTCCCCGTCCGCCACGCTGCCGTCGGGGGTGCTCAGTTCAGCAGTGATGTAGGCATTGCCGGTTTTGCACAGCTCGCCGTCCTTGTCCTTGGTGGTTATGGTAACGGACATGGGCTGCCCGATGATGGTCTGCCGCAGCCCCTCGCCGGTGGCCACCGTCTCGGATGCAACAGCGTTGGTGGTTAGAATGGTCCCGAGGTTGTGGATGGACTTCTTCAGCCCCTCGGTTTCCACGATGAAATCCAGCTGATCGTTTTCTCGCGGGTGTAAGGGGAAGTCCTGGTCGGCCAGTTCGTTCAGCTTCTCGCTCATCTGCTTCTTCACCAGCAGCACCTCGGTCTCCGTGCCATGGTTGAGGGCTTGCGCTGTGAAGTTGCTGCAGCTTTTAATGCTCTCCTGCCCCTGGAGCAGTGTGTCCAGCTGCGACTGAAGCACCTGCCGGAACAGAGGGCCCTTTCCGTGAGCGCTTCCCACACCCAGGACGCAAGCCCTGCCAGTGGGGCTCCTGCCAGGCGCAGGGGCAGTGCCCTCCTCCGCCAGAACCCGGCTCTACGCCTGCCCACGCAGGTGGCTCGGATCAAGTGTCATTTCTTTTAACCCAGTGAACCAGAAGGAATGCAAAATCCTAAACTGCATTCCCAGTACGTTCTGGAGATTTCCTTTCCTCCCTCAGCACACACCCATGCATTGCTTGGGTCATGTGTTTAGGTACCAGAAACGTCACTACCAAGAGTATGGCAAACAAATTGCCATTCCTGATAGCTGAAATGTTCATTATTCAGTATCTTTCCTGGATAGTCAAAGCTCCCCCACCTGCCACAGAAAGGCACAGAAACCAAGCAGATGAAACGTCTCCACAGCTGAATACCAGAAGCGTCTTTCCCCTGGTTTTGTGAACAGACATGCACAGTTAAACAAAGAATGCAGTCAGGATTCACTTTGAAGTTGACTAACAGGTTGGTGTGGATGGAATGGCAATTAAGAGACTATGCCACATTATAATTAAGGAAGGAAAACAATCCAGTTTAACCCTAAACCCTGAAAGCATTACATGATACTCAACCCCACCTTTTTCCAAATTATAAATTGGTACTTAAGGTCATAGAATCATACAGTCCTGCTGAAAAACGGAAGTGGGGGAAAAGCTACATATCCTATTGAGTGAAAATTCAGTTACTGTAGAGTGGGGACTCTGATGAACCCATCGGGGTCCACTTTGCTGCTTTCAGAACACAAGCCAGTGCTGTAAAGTGCCTGATCCCCTTTCTCTTTCAGAATATCTATGAGAATGTCCCGGGTCTTACTTTGTGTTTGAGGCCATAGTTGACCTCCAGTTCCATAAGCAGCACACTCTTTCGCACATTTAAAGTCTTCTGGAGCTCATCAAAGGTGGAATGGATGTCGTCCACGATGCTGGCCTTCTGGTTGGTTAACTGATGAATGATTTCTGAGATGAATTGAAGAGCAGAATCTATTTCTGGGAGCCTGAGGACAGTTAAAGATCATTATTTAGTATCACTCTGAAAATATTCCGAAGTCTCTCCAAATACCCTATTTTTTTTGAAAACAGCAAAACACTTTTCTATCCTTTCATCATCTTTGAAATGCACTAATGGACCAACCAAATAGACAAGCTAAAGGAAGTCTAGTAGAGTAGAGGAAAGAGAAGGGGAGAGGGAAGGAAGGACAAGAAGGAAAAACAGGGGTGGGGGAACTGAAATTGATTTCCATTGCATGTACGAGTTTGTCAGGATGAACCCAACTACTACCATGTATAACCATTAAGCTCTAATAAAAAATAAATAAATAAAAGTTTACAAAAGTAATAACATGGGGCTGGAGCAGTGGCTTGGCAGTTACGGCGCCTGCCTGGCATGCAGGTTCAAACCCCAGCACTGCATACACAACGAAGTGTTGGAGCAATGAAAGCCATGTGAAAAACTAAATAAAAAATTGATTCTTTCTCTCTCTCTCTCTCTCTCACTGCTCCTCTCTCTTAAAAAAGAAAGAAATAATGTAAGATAGAATCAATAAGAGTTTGAGGTTTGACATCTATTTCAATCTACCTTCTAATTGTAATCATTGATGGTACCAATACTTGAAGGTCTCTGAAAATCCATTTATGACCGAATAATTCTTTGTTACAGGGGACTGTCCTAGGCATTGTAGAATGTTTAATAGTACCCTGTCCTCTACCAAATGGCAATAGCACTCCTCCTCCACAGTTGTGATAACAAAGATGTCTTTAACATTGTCAAAGGTACCCTGAGGAAACATGATGGCCCAAGGTTGAGAGTCACTATTCTAAATACCACCTGAAAACTTACCTAAATTCAGTTTCCTGGGAACTTCTAAGTTTTCAAGTTCTTTTCATTAGTGTAGATTAACTACAATTTTCTCACTACAACTCCTGACTATCAGCAAGAGATTTACTATTTTGAGTATTTTTCAGCTGGCTGTTAAATTCCTCTCCTATCTTTCTCACCCACAACACAGCTACTCTGTACCTCATGTCCATGACAAAGAAAGAACCTGGAAGCAAGAAAACAAGGACAACTGAGCGCTAACTGCTCACCACCATTTTGCAGGGCTCGGACAAAAAGGATCCAGTGGGGACTCAGTGGGCCTGTAAGTGTGTCCAGAACAGCAGCTCAGGAGCTCCTCAGAGGGCCCCATCTCAAGCATGAATTTCAGAAATCTCCTGAGAGCATTCTCCTTGAATGCACTTTAATTCATTTAATCTTCCTCAGAAACTCAGACAAAAAATGCTACCACTCCTAACATCAGGCTGTTGGAATTTACCAATGGGCAGGGGCAGCCTTCACCATTCAGTAGTTTATGACAATAGAACGATAATCGAAAGAGAACCTGGTTCTCTGATATCCCATGATCACACTGAGACCAGGGGCCCTGGAGCCAGGCCTTATGCACAGGGCGTAGGCCTTGGCTGGGGAGCCGGGTGGAGGACGCCGCACCTTTTGTTGACAGCATCCAGCTGGACCTGGAGTGAGGCCTTGTGCTGCTCCACCACGTCCTTGAGCGGGACGGTGGGATGCTCGGCATGCTCCCCCTCCGTGCATTCTCGGCACATGGCAGTCTCGCAGGACTGGCAGTAAAATTCCATCACCTGCCGGAAACACAAGAAAGTTCCAAGTTCAGGGCCATCAGTTGAGTGCTCACTTGGCAGGAAGCAGTTTCCTTGCATTCTCTCACTCAATGCTCACAGCCACCGCCATCCCCATATTAGCATTATTTTGTCCAGCTTCAAGGCAGAAAAGAAAATAATAATTTTTTTTTGTGGGTGGGGGGTACCTAGGTATTAAACCAAGGATGCTTTACCACTGAGATACATCTCCGGCCCTTTCTTATTTATTTATTTGTTTGTTTGTTTGTTTTGAGAGACGGTTTCCTTAAGTTGCTTAGAGATTCACTAAGCTGCTGAGGCTGGCCATGAACCTGCAATCCTCCTGCCTCAGCCTCCCAAGTCACTGGAATTACAGGCAGGCATGCACTACTCCTCCTGGCTGGAAGAATAAACTTTTATGTGACACATCTTCAGCAGAGGTGGGTCCAACTCCAAAGCTACCATAGGACCATAAAGTCAGATTGTTGGTAACTACATCTGAAGGCAGAACTATGTAGGACTATGGTTTTAAAGTTTTTTGGTCTTGGGACCTCTTTACACTCTAAAAATTACTGAGAACTGCAAAAGAGACTTTGTGTATGTGGATTATGTCTACAGATATTTGCAATGTTAAAAATTAAAAGTGGGGGCTAGAGCGGTGGCTCAGCGGTTACGCCGCTTGCCTGGCATGCGTGAGTACACGAGTTCAAACCCAAGCACCACACACACAACAAAGTGTCCAAGGAATGAAAGTCACATGAAAAACTAAATAAAAATTGCTTCTCTATTTCTCTCAGTATGCTCTTTCTTTAAAAAAAAAATTAAAACTGAAAAAAGTTGAAGTATTAATTTATTAGAAGTCTATACAAATATCAATGTGAATAATATAATTTATGAAAAGCAACTACATTCGCAAAACAAAAAAAATGTGAGAATAGGATTTTGTCCAATTTTTGAAATCTCTCCAGTGCCTGGCTTAACAGAATACTGTTGACTTTTTTTTCATATTTGAGTTTACATTCATTTTGTTGTGATGGCACACATCCTACAGCCTCTCAAAACTTATCCTATATACTCTTCAGAGAATGAGAATGAAAAAGACAATATCTTCATTTTACTGTATTCTGAATACAGTAGAGACCTTGTGGACTCCTTGAAAGTACCTTAGAACCCACAAAGATTCCCAGGCCATACTTTGAAAATTGCTACTGCTTGGATCAGAGATGAGCTGAACTGAGCAGTCTGCATTTGGGTCCATCATTTATTTTGCTGAACGACCTTAGGCAAATTACTTAAACCTCACTGTGTCTCAACTTCTACTTCCGTCAATGTAGACAATAATAGTAAACTCTGTTGGGCTGCTATGAGGATTAAGTAGGTTTATTTGCACAAAGAACTCAATGATGCCTGGCACTGGTTCAAAATATGTTCTTAATAAGTAACAGCTGCTACGATGATGTTATCTGTTTCCTTGAAAATAAGACATCTTATCCTGATTATGATGAATTCTCAGTAAAAAGTGTGGATGTTAGTTTCCTTGTGGAGGTGGTTCTCTGTGCTCTCAGTGAGAAGTGACATCCTCTAATTTTGAATCCCCAAAGTTTTTTGGGGGGGAGCTTTTTATTGAAGCTTTTTCATTGGAATTCCCAAATATATATCAATGGAATGTGTGGAGAAACACTTCTGAGCAGAAGTGGGCATAAAGAAAGGAAACTTCCAATTGATGGTCAAGCAAATTCCTAAATGGTCTGCAGAGGACACCAAAAAAGGAATAGATTCTAATACAGCTTAATGGATTTTCACAGTATGAATGTCCCCACCTAGTCCCCATTTATTAAACATTCCTGAGCGCAGGAACTCACCTTCCAGAGCCTAGGTAATGCCTCAAGCATTGTGGGTCATCAACATTGCTGAGTGAAGGAGAGGATGCTCTTAGCCATGATCTGGGTGCAGGTGTTAAGGCAACCAAGAGACACCCTCTTCCTTCTTTTTTTCCCCACCCCCTTTCTTCTTCAGACTAATTATTTTACATAGTACTTTCTGGAGCTAATTCTCCTAGGAATAAAACAGTCTGCTGATGCTATTTTGGAAGCAATCTTCCCCAGCGAACCAGATTCAGATAAAAGTCCTCCAGACTGTCTTCCAGATAATTTAGATTTCAAGTTTCATTGTAGTTGGAAGTGGGCACATAATAAGCTGGGAGAACACATTGTTTTTGTTTACTATATAAAGATTTAATTCCTTGTGCTTAACTCCCTTGCAGATCATTTAGGAATGTGCTTAGAGCATCAGTTGGAAATTTCCTTTCTTTACCCTGTTTTTGCTCAAAAATGTTTTCTCCACACATTACATAGATATATATTTGGGAATTCAAACAAAAATTCAAATCTCCCACAGGCCGATTATGATGCCAGGCACCCAAATTTCATTTTGGCACAGCCTGATTCACTTTTTTTTTTTTTTAATTTTTTGGTACCAGGGATTGTACCCATGGGTGTTTAACCACTGAGCCATACCCCCAGCCTTTTTTATTTCTTTATTTTGAGAAAGGGTCTCACTAAGTTGCTGAGGCTGGCTTTGAGCTTGCCATCCTCCTGCCTCAGCCTCCCCAGCTGCTGGGATTACAGGCCTGCACCACCACGTCCAGCTCGCACAGGTCTGATACAATCCAGCAGAAGGCCCAGCACAAAGAAATTGTTAGAAATTATTTGCCAAATAAGCTACATGAGCTAAGGAATCATTCCAAGGGACCTTTCCTTCACCAGTGACAGGTAGTGCTTTCTGATCTGAAGGAAGACAGCACTTTGGGTTGCTTTAGAGCATTTTACAGTCTATTCTTGGGCTCCCCTTCACATGTCCAGTAGCTGGAGTAATCTAAAACTATATGCAGTATCATACTAAACTTTCTCTCATAAAGTCTTTTTTTTTTTTTAAAGAAAGAGGGGACAGTGAGAGAGAGAGACAGAGAGAATGAATTTTTATTTAGTTTTTCACATGGCTTTCGTTGCTCCGAGACTTCGTTGTGTACATGGTGCTGGAGTTTGAACTCAAGTACTTGTGCATGCCAGGCAAGCGCCGTAACTGCTGAGCCACCTCTCCAGCCCCTTTAGAAATCATTTTGAGAATGCAAATATTTGGTAACAATATATAAATCCCATGTCATATGTATTTTATTCATTATTTCAAAGATAGCTTTAATCTGAGAGGTTTCCTGTTTTTCAAAGGGTTGAAAGGGAGCATAAAAGAGCATTCTTGGGGCTGGAGCAGTGGCTCAGTGGTTACAGCGCTTGCCTGGCATGCGCAAGTACATGGGTTCAAACCCCAGCACCCACATACACAACTAAGTGTCAGAGCAACAAAAGCCATGTGAAAAGCTAAATAAAAATTGATTCTCTCTGTCTCTCTCTCTCTCTCACTGTCCTTCTCTCTTTAAAAAGAAAAAGCATTCCTCACTAAATTCTGATATTTCCCTTTGAAAATCATCGTCACCAGGGATCTGTGGAATATATATAATTCTCATAAAGGTCCTTGTCACTTCATGGCTTCAGCAGAAGGTAGTTCATTTCATCAGAACATACTCTTTCTAGATTATGCATAACTAGATTCATATTACCTAACATTTCATGTTGATGGTCAATGCTCAGGGACTACTCCTAAAGCAGACCTACTGCCAGTCATATGTAGCGGAGGAGAGAACAAGAATAGAGCATAAAAGACTTCTTTGCTCAAGTTATTTGTGGTGTTGGGGCTAACGCAAGTGTTTGGACTGGAGGAATATGACACGTTAACAGGGCTGTTCAATCCGCGGGCACACTTCTCATGTCACTCAAGGCAGACTGACATCCTCGTTGGGAGAAGGGAACAAACCCTCGCATCTGGAATGGGTCTGGGCCCATCATTTGGGAATCAGCTTCCATATCGTATTGAGAAGTCACAAATACTTATACTATATTAATTGTAATTTCCTGTTCTGAGTTGTTCCCCAGAAACCAGAGCAGTAAGGTGACAAAGGATCCACACAAGAACAGATACAAAGTAACAAGGAGTCACTAAAAATGTAAAAAGTCCTCAAGGCAAAAGCCCATCATTTAACAGATAAAGATTCAGCACCTGTTGTTATCAATAAACCTCTTTTAAATTTATAATTTAGAACAGTTGATGGCAGAGGAATAATATCACTAAAAATGATAAAATAAAAAAATCTCTGTCAAATCACTAGCTGACGACTAAAGGAATGAAACAGATTTTAGTGGCTCATCTAATGCCAGTCAAAACAGACGTAAGGCCAAAGTTATTAACAGACAAAGTTATTAACAGTTAAAACTGACCAAAAGGACATAATTTGACAAAGCTAGCAGGGCTGACCAAGAAAATAAAGAGAAGTTTCAAATTACTAAAACCTAGTATGAAAATGGGGAAATTACTACTGACATCATGGAAATAAAAAGAATTATAACAGATTTCTATGGATAGTTATCAACAAAATGATAACCTAGATGAAACGAACAAATTCCTAGATACACACAAACTACCAAAACTGGCGAACAGAAGAAATAGAAAGTTTGAATAGACTCATCAGAAAACTTCCAAGAAGGGGTTGGGGATTTAGCTCAGTGGTAGAGCGCTTGCCTAGCATACGCAAGGTCCTGAATTCGATCCTCAGCCCTGAAAAAAAAAAAATCCTTCCAAGAAAATCCCAGGACCAAACAGCTTCACGGAGGCATTCTACCGAACATTCATTTGTTCATTGAAATGATCTTGCTAAATTGAACAAGCTGGCCTTGAACTTGAGTTCCTCCTGCTTCAGCCTCTGGAGTAGTATGGATCGCAGGTTTGCACTACAGCACCCAGTTTTCTTTCGTTCCTTTTTTTTTTTTAATTTAATGAGAGGGACAATGAGAGAATCAATTTTATTTAGTTTTTCATGTGGCTTTCGTTGTTCCAATACTGTTGTGTACACGGTGCTGCTGGGGTTCAAACCCGTGTCTTCACAAATGCCAGGTAAGCACTGAACTGCTGAGCCACTGCTCCAGTCCCAGCACCCAGTTTTTTAATGAGCATTTAAAAATACCAGCGGGTCCCTCTGCAGGTTTCCCTGAATAAACCTGTGTTGTTTAGAGCCACGCTCCACTCTTCATTTTTTTTTTTCATTTTTTCATCTCTTTTCTTACAGGAGGAATACTTCCTAACTCATTCTATTAGTCCAGTATTTCCCTCACACCAAGGAGAAGAAAATTACAGACCAATATCCTTTATGAATAAAGATGAAACAATCCTTAGCCAAGTATTAACAAAAGGGGCTAAGCCCAGTAGCTGTGCCTACAATTCCAGGGACTCTGGAGGGTGAGACAAGAGGATTGGAAGTTCAAGGCCAACCTTGGCAATTTTGGGAGACCTTATCTCAAAATGAAAACAAAAAGGAGTGAGGCTGTAGCTCAGTGGTCAAGTGCCCCCGGGTTCAATCCCCAGTACTTGCCCTCCAGCAAAATACCAGTGAAAGGAATTGCGTTAGATATTAGAAACATTATACAAACAACAGAAAGTGGAATTTATTCCAGGAAAGCAAGAATGGTTTACATATGAAAATCACTACATATAGTATACACATTAATACAATGAAGAGGCTGCTTAAAGGGTATAGAGATTCTTTGGGGGATGATGAAGATATTCTGGAATTAGATAGTGGTGATGTTTGCCCAACTTCATGAATATACTAAAACCCATGAATTATATCCTTTTAAGTGGTTGGAATGTTGAATTGGGTATTGTGTGATTTTTACCTAAAAAACAAAACTGATCACTGCTTTAAGGAAATAGCAAGATACCTGGGTCACTGACCCCAGTTCAACAGCCCAACTATGTCTTTGGGAGCAAAGGTCCTTAAATACTTTTGAAGTGTCAGTTACCAGTCATTCACAAATACTTGTGCTTGGGTTCTGACAGCTGTGGCAGAACTTGAGAGCCAACTGTATAAAGTGTGCAGCTCAGCTGACCTCATCCATCTCATCCATCCCCAGTGAAATGATGTCACTGTTCCCAGGGCCAGGAGGTCACTCCAGAAGCCAGGACGAGCTTATTGCTATTGACAGCTAATCACCTTTTGTGCACATCAGAAGAGGAGACTAGCAAGACTACATGTATTTCTAATGTGAAAAGGGGCCTTGAAGCCAACCCTGAAGTTTCTGAGAGGGTCCTAACAGTTGATCCTGCTGGGGGAACTGGGAGCTTTTTAGTGGCAAGGCATTCTTGTGTGTGTGTGTGTGTGTGTGTGTGTGTGTGTTCTCTTAACAAGGACATCTCCTTTGTTACTCTTTACATCTTTCTTTGTTAGCAAGGCACCTAAGCAAGCAATAACAGGGTTTCCTGGTCATTTGTGTATCTGGGATCATGAGGCATGAGCTCAAATGTCAGCTGTAAGTGCAGAGATCCCCTTAGATCACTAACCATTATTCCTCCTTTTCTTTTGTGTTTGGACAGCGCCTCCATGGTAGTTTAATTAAAACACAAAGTGTCGCAGCACTTAAAGCAGATGACAGGCTTTCATCCACACGTGCTAATCAGCACCAGGCCGTTTTGATGACAGCATCCAGCTTTGCTGCTAATTACCCGATTTTATTAACCTTCAGACGCTTGACTTGTTTTTAAAGATTCACCCATGGTAATTAACTGCAGCAATTTATCTAGAATATTGCATGCATTTGGCTTGAATGAGGACCTCTGTTTCAGAGCAGCAGCACTGAACATCTGCAATCCATGACCAAACAATAGAATGATTTAAGATGCATGCTGCTCATTTTCCAAGGCCTCTTGCCGGTTTATAAATTTTAGGATTCCAAAGACCCATAATGATTCAGCAAAGAGAAAGTGCTCAAAACCTACTTTAAAAAGCTTCATTCACCTCAAGGAGGGTCAGACTCTTTACATAGATTTAATTTTTAATGTGATTTTAATGTGAGGTGCATTTGTTAGAAAGAAGAGGGAAGTTTTAATCTAAAGAATTCTTTAACTTTCCTGGAATTAGCATCTCTGGGAGAGTTTCTGCTTCGCAAGCACCCAAAGGTCTCTGTTGGTGAGGTATGCTCAGAAAATACATCTTTATTTTATTTTTTTTTAAAGAGAGAGGGACAGTGAGAGAGACAGAGAAAGAGAGAATCAACTTTACTTAGTTTTTCACATGGCCTTCGTTGCTCCAACACTTAGTTGTGTACGTGGTGCTGGAGTTTGAACTCAGGTCCTCATGCTCACCAGGCAAGCGCCGAAACCGCTGAGCCATGGCTCCAGCCCAGGAAATACATCTTTAGAAAATTCTTACCTAATTTTTCCTTCAAGCAGTAACAACAGATTTCTCTTTTCATATTTTCCCTGAGATTGAAAGTGCTGTTAAATAAGAATTGATAGTAATTTTAAGGAGCCAACTTCAACCTCAGTTGGTAGCACCACTGCTTCCTTGGACACCCAAGTTACACACCTGGAAGTCACCTAGTGTCACTTGGGACTGGTGCCTCTGCCCACCAGTTTACTCAGCCAATCAACTCTTGCAATCCTTTTCTCCCACCTAACTGCCACTGGTCTGGACAGGCTCTCTCTGTGGGTTACTCTAGAGGATTCCCAAGTGGGGAGCCTCCCCCTGTGTCCAGCTCCTCTACTTTAAATCTATGCAACCTCACATCTCGAGCTACTTGGAAATGAATTTAATGCAAATCCTGCCTAGGCACTACAATGCTTAACAGTCTTTCATTCATTAGCTCCCCATGATTTAGGACAGACTCAAGTTCCTTATGGTTTCCCAGTGCCCTCCATGTTCCAACCTTTTACCTGTCCAGCCCCTCATCACTGATTCCTGGCTACTGGGAACACTGGGATGGCAGAGAGCACAAAAGTCTCTGCCTTTTCTACTCTCTGCAACTTTGTCTCTTCTGCACAAAATATCCTTCTCTTTTCTATATTGTGTACACTGGGGTCCTACAAGTTAAAACAAAACTCTAAACATAAACATATATTCACATTTATCAGCATACATTCGTTTGTTTTAAAAAATATCAGTTTGAAGCTGGAAGTGTAACCCGGTGTTAGAACATGTGCTTAGCATGTGTGAGGCCCTGGGTTTCACCCCCAATTTAAAAAAAAAAAACAGAAAAACAAACAAACAAAAAAAGCTCAGTTTTACTGGTTACCCAGCAATCTGTTATCTGAACTTACCATAATTTAAAAATGTTCCTCCTGATCCCATAACTATCATTCTTAATATAAATCCTTATTCTCATATCTAATTACTTCCTTAGAAATATTTCTATTAGTAGAATTACTAGATTAAAAGATGAAAGGTGCTGTAAAACACTCATAACATTTTGTTAAATTAACATCAGCTTTCTGAAGAGCAATTTACCCTTCCACCCATAGCATATAAAAATGTCTCAACATACATAGCACTGGCTATTTTTTTTAATTGCAGCTAACGTGCAAAGGCTTCATTATTAATACTTTTTTATCTTCATTAGGTTCTGGTGTAAGTATGTCACAAATGAATTGGGTGTTTTTCTATCTTTTTCTTTTTTCCTTTCATTTCGTCTCTTTTTTTGTGGTGCAGTAGTCTGAACTCAGGACATGTGCATGCTAGTCAAGTACTCTATCACCGAGCTACAAACCCAGCCTTTTTTGATTTCAGACAGGGTCTTAGTGAGTTGCCCAGGCTGCCCTTGAACTTTCAATCCTCCTGCCTCAGGATCCCCAGTAGCTGGGATTACAGGAATGAACCACCATGCTCTGCAAATTCTCAATCTTAATAGTTTAGTTTAACAGATTTTAGAATATGTATTTTCATCCATTCAAGGCAAGTGAAAGAGTACTCTTTCCTCTGAAATTTGCATTTACTTCTCCAGACCCATTGATACTATTCTAGGTCTCTTATCATCTTTGGACAACTCAATGAATTCAGAATTGGCGGGACATGGTGGCACGTGCTTGTAATCCCAACACCTTGGGAGGCTGAGACAGGAAGACTGTAAATTCAAGGCCAACCTCAGCAAATTAGCAAGACCTTTAGCAATTAAGCAAGACTCTGTCTCAAAATAAAAAGTAAAAAATATAAAGGGCTGAGAACGAAGCTCAGTGGCAAAGTGTCTATGGGTTCAATCCCCAGAACCAAAAGTAAGTAAGTAAGTAAATAAATACATAAATAAATAATTCAGAATTGCTGTTCCAGCCCTTAGTCTCTGGTACTCTATTCTTCTACCAGGCCACTGAAAAGTTCCACTTCTTATTTAAAAGATTTCAATGCTTTCACATTGCTTACAGGTTTTTTTTCTTTTGGTACAAGGGATTGAACCTAGGGTGCTTAACCACTGAGCCACATCCCGGCCCTTTTTGTATTTTATTTTGAGATAGGATCTCACTAAATTGCTTAGGGCCTCTTTAAGTTGCTGAGGCTGGCTTTGAACTTGCCTCAGCCTCCCAAGTCAATGGGATTACAGGCACAGCCACCACGTCCAGCTGCTTCCTGAATTTCAATAAAATGTTTATTTGATGATATTCATAGCTCATCCCACCTCTCCCTACCCACCTTTCCAGGTGCCTCCCGGTACTTGTCCTTCCCACCTGGGGCTTGCCCTCACCTCCCTGCCTTTAAGCTCTCTAGCTGCCCTAGCTACCAGCCATTTCTCAATTGCACCACATTCTTCCGTTGCTTAGTGATGTTACCTTCCCCACTCTACATTTTCTCTCCTTTACAGCCTTAATTTAGACCTGCGTCTTCAGTAGATCTCCTAATGTTTCTAAAACTTACTCCTCTATCAAGTTGGGCCTGCAGAGAGCCCCATACTTGGCCTACACTTGAAGGGGGACTCTCGTGGCTGACAGAAATACCTTCTGGAACTGATAAAATGTGAGCTCCAGGAAGAGACACACAGTATTCACGAGAAACCAGTTGGAGAAACGGTTGCAAGAAGAACCCTCAACCTGCTTTTGAAGGCACCCTTTAAGGTTCTTTTTTTTTTTTCTTTTTCAAAATTTATCAGGTAACTCCCTCTTGGACGGCAATGCATGGAGTATCTAATAGTTACTGATAGCCTCCTGTGTTTTCAGGTAAATAATTACAAATACACAATCCACACGTCTCTCTCTTGTGTGGGCTATGAAAAAGCTCAGGGTGCTATTTCCCCCAGTCTAACTTTCATGATGTGTCAACTAGCTTTGTGACTTAAACTGTTCACGTCTGAGTTTCTTCATCTATACAATGAAGGTAACACCAACTTTGCAGAGTGTGTTTGAGGAACCACACATGCTGTTAAGCAAATCTGCTGAACCAATGTGCACTGGCTGGCTTCCATCTGTATGATACTGTGCCTGGTGCTAAGCGGGTAATGAGCAAGGTCCCTGTCCACTTGGCACCCACATTCTAGCAGGAAAGCCAGATGACCCTGACATAGCAATCTGCAGATGATACAGTGAATGCCATGGGGGCAAGAGGGAAGTGATGTGATGGAGAGCTGCGGTACAATAGGTGGCCCGCCTGGGTGAGCACCACTGGAGAAGGCTGCTCCGAGGAGGAGAGAGGCGTGATGAGGGTTCAAGGATAAGAATGAGCTGGCCGGGGCTGGAGCGGTGGCTGGGAGGTTACGGTGCTTGCCCGGCATGTGCAAGTACACAGGTTCAAACCCAGCACCCACATACACAACTAAGTGTTAGAGCAACGAAAGCCATGTGAAAAACTCAATAAAATTTGATTCTCTCTGTCTTTCCCTCTCCCACTGTCCTTCTCTCTTAAAAAAAAAAAAAAAATTTTATATATATATATATATATATATATATATATATATTTAAAAGCTGGCCACATCAAGAGGAAACAAAGAGCATTCCAGGCAGAAAAAACAGAACAGTCAGCAAGTACCAGGAGGCCAGGGAGGCTAGAGCACAGAGGGCAGAGATGAGGTCAATAAACAGTGCTGGAGCTAATAATTATTACCTGGCTCTAACAACCCCTTGCTTGACTTAGTGGTTTTATTACACACAGGGCTTTTATTATAAGCAGTTTCAAGTACTTTTCTTAAAAAGAGAAAGGGAGAGAGAGGAAAAGAGAGAATCAATTTTATTTATTTTTCCATCTGGCCTTTGCTTCTCTGTCACTAAGTTGTGTATGTGGTGCTGGGGTTCAAACCCAGGTCTTTGCGCATGCCAGGCAAGTGCTCCAACTGCTGAGCCACCACTCCAGCCCTTCAAGTACTTTATATAAGGAAAAAAGTAAATGAAGTCATAAATTAGAAATTATATTAGGACTGGGGTGTAGCTCAGCGGTAGGACACATGCTTAGCATGCCCGAGGCCCTCGATTCAATTCCCAGTATAAAAAAGAAATTATTGTTATAATTTTGGGGGGTGGTGCTGGAGATTGAATTCAGGGCCTGCTCGCACTAGGCAAGCTGTCCGCCACTTAAAATTTTAATAGCTAACCTTTATTGAGTTTATTGTGCTTTATATATTATCAGTACTTCCTTTTGATGGAAGAGGAAATGAGACACAGAGAGTTTAATAAACCTGCCACAGCTAATATAGAGAATATGATTAAGAACAGAATTTTAATTAGGCCAGCAGACTCCAAAGCCAGGGCTCTTCTTCACCATGACACAATGCTGTATCTTCAGGTTCTAGAACCACATCGAATCAGTTATCTGAGGATGCACGCAGGTCCTCCTGCTTTTCTACTGTTCTTGCTAACAGTTTGCAGTTCATAATCCATGATCTATTGCCAGGGATTCATAGCCTCAAATTCTATTTATTATTAAGGAATAGGGTGTAAGAGAACATGAGAAAAATTTCCATCCCAAGAAAAATAAGCAGCTCTAATTTGCATCTTAATAATCACTCTCAATTTGCAAAACCTATCTATTATTAAATCTTTCCCCCATAATTTATGCCACAGATGTTTATGTGGGTCAAGTTACGCCAAGCTTACAAATAGCTATCAACTTGCTCTCCTGAGGATACCAACAATATGTGCTCAGCAGACACAGTGAAGATGGGTTTTATTATTTAAATAATTCTGATCAGAGAAAGTGAGCAGGCAAAATAGAATGAGGGTTAGTAAAAACCAAACCAAACCAAACCCTCACTTTCCAGGTGGAGTTTTTGAACCTATAACCTCTGATGTGCCCAAGGTCAAAGCCATCTGCTTCACTTACGTTCCCATCATGGTTTGGGCAAGAGAGAGGCTTCCCCGCAGCCACAGCAGTGACCGTCTCCAGGATGGAAGACTCCTCAATGTTGCTGCCTGGCGTCCGCTGCAGCACGTCCATCAGGTTTGTGATGAAGAAGTTGTTCTGGAGCGCAGCCACCCCTTTCTCGGGCAGGATGGAGGTCTGGCGACACACTGGGCAGGAAAGGGTTAAACTGTGGGCGGGAATGTAGTTCTGCAGGCACCTATGTCAGAGACAGAGAGAGAGAAAAGTCAGCACACAGCAGCCCATGGCACAGTAGTGCCACTTCTTGCACGTACCCTCCAAGTTCTCAGCAATTACGTAGGCTACTTTGCAGAAATCTCCTTTGTGGTATCCTTGACTAAGGAAAAGATATTTCAGAAACCAAGAGCTAACCTGTCCTCACAGTGGTCCTGTCAAACGACCAGGCAATGCCGATGCTCAAGGAAAAGGAAAGTGTCGTTGACTTGTATAGCATGTTCTAGATCTTGGCACACAGTGTGGTCCATTCATGAGCCACCTCAGCCTCCAAGGAAGCTGGGTAGAAATGCAGAATCTTAGACTCCATCCAGACTACTGGATCAAATTCCCAATGTTTGATTCACAGACCCACATTAAAATTTGAGAAGCAATGGTCTGCCATAGCTAGCACTGAGCTCACGAACACGTGAACTTTAATAGCTGGAAGAAACATGTCAAATGTTTTCGCTAACACTGAAATTAATTTTATACACCATAATCATCTACAAAGAACATATCAGAGCAAAAATGTTTGGATGAAGCAGGGATGGGACACCCAGTCACACCCTCTCTTCCCCTTCCTCCCCTCAATAGGTGTCAACTAAATTCATTTAATTAAAGAAATATATCACTGGTCTGGAGTGGTAGCTCAGTGGTTGGATCGCTTGCCTGGCATGTGTGAGGACTCAGGTTCGAACCCCAGCACGTGGAAACAAAGGCCACATGAAAAACTAAAGAAAATTTTATTCTCTCTGTCTCTCTCTCATTTTCTCCCTCTCTCTTAAAAAAGGAAAAAGGAAAAATATCACTAATAATGACCATTATTAGTGAATCACTAAATTCAAAGTATTTCAAATGAAGGAGATTCTGTTATGACCCCTTAGATGAATGAGAAACACAGGCAGAGAAAGGCTGAGTGACCTTCCCAAGGTACTGGGTCAGGTGCAGAGTAGGTATCCAAACCCAGGCAGTTTGCCATCGTACTCAAAGCTCCACATAACTCCACTGGGGGCTGGGGGTTTGGCTTAGTGGCAGAGCACTTGCCTAGCATGCACATAGCCCTGGGTTCAATCCCCAGCACTGCAAAAATAAAACACAACAACAAAGACTAGATTGTTCAATGTTTTCCAGCTGCTTAGCCAAACAATTAAAAAACCACTGAATTGGCCCCATTCCCAATTTCACAGAAGGAAAAACTGACATCAAGTAAGACTGATTGATCTTCTCTGTATCACGGAGGAAGCTAGTGCAGAACCAATACCAGAAAGGAAAAAGCTTTCACTAAGCTCACGGATGATACCTAAACCCAACGGACATTTTTCAATCCTGTCTTAGGAGACTTCTCAGCAGCATTCACCAAGCCTGACCTTGTCCCCTCCTCCTTTGTTTGCTATTTTTATCTTCCCTTATTTTCCTGACACCACACTCATCTGATCCTCCTTCTGTCTTTTCTATCTCTTCTGAGTTAATAAAGTTTTGAGTCAATCAAGTCTCCATCACAAGCTGCTCTCCACCTGAGGTATTATAACCCCACAGTTGGCTATGAGCAAAACACTCACCTACTTACATTTCTACCCACAGATATCTCCCATACGTATGTATCAACTGCCTCCTTCTCCTCTTAGATGTCTCACCGGTCCGAAAACTCAACCTGCCCCAAACCAAACCTTCTCCTCTTCCTAACTATGCATGGCACCTCTGCCCCATTCATCAAAACAAATCAGAAACCAGGAGTCATTCCTAACACGGTAACTCCCCCAATGACCTTCACTTCCTGTATCCAGCCCATTACAGAAGCCCGTCAACTCCCAAGTATCTTTGTGACCCCCCCAGTTCCTTCATCTCTGCTACTCCAGCCTTTCTTGGACTCCTGCAATGGATTTTAACCTGCATATTGTCATCTTCCCTTGTGCTCTCTGAGCCTTCTCCATATTGCAATCAGAGTGACCTTCTCAGACCTCAACTCACCATTTCCATCTCTTCCTCCTTGTACCTGTTGCAAAAGCTCTCCCATGGCCTCCACTGCTCTGCCTGAAGAGGAGCATCCATCACACACCCACATGGTGCGGCACTCATTCACATACCCCTCATCCTCACGGGCTTATGTGAGTTCTGAAGTGCCAGGCCCTTTCGCTACGGCACCTCTGCACAGACCTGAAATGCTTCCCTTCCACTCACTCCCCTTTGCTTCACCCTTGGGGTTTCTGCTTAACAATTCTGCAAGGAGACCCGCTCTCATTATAGCAAATGCCCCTTTAGCAAGGTTTCCTGTGTAATTCTGGTGTGTAGTCTTTGTCCCTGGTTTAATGTGACATAAATCTGAGACTAGGGAGTTAGGAACTGGATTCTTCACTAGGCCAGTGACTTGTCTGGTTTTGCTCCTACCAAGCCTCATTGATGGTGTCTTGGAAGATGTGGGATAAGAGACAAATGTGAAGGTGTCACCAAATAGGGGTGTGTATGTCCAGCCTAAGGGTTTCTAGGGTTCAGTCTCTGGACCGTGAGCAAACTGTGAAGTTCTGTCTCTACATAAATAAACCTTCCCTAAGGGAAGACTTCCTTCCAAAAGGAAGCCATTTCAGTGTGCACAATGCTAGAATAATTCCAATGCACAGCATTCCATAGGGACTCGCCATGGTAGGGGCTCCCAAATTGCCCCCACTAACTATTGGATGGGGACCAGGTAGGGGTGGGTTGTGCCAGACCCAGGGCAGCTCAAATGCCTTATTCTCACCTGTGAGAAAGAGGACTCCCAAAACAGACAGGACACATTTGAACTAGCTGCAAATGACTCTTAGTGTGATGTATAAAGAATGCTACGCTATGCCAACTGCTGTCAATCAAGGAATGAAGGAACCACATGAGCACAGGGACACATGGACAATTTGCTGGTATTCACATTTTAGCTACACCCATTAAGCGGTGAAGAAAAAAAAATTACACTCTATTACTTTGGAGTAATTAAATAAAATAAAAAATATTGTTGCAATATATATTCTACCACTAAAACAAACAAAAATTGATGTATACACATGTGCACACACGCAACCCCAAACAAAAATCCACAATTACTGGTATCAAATCTACCATCTCTCTCCACCAATCACCACTAAAAATGTGGTTATTCTTCTGAGTCTTTCCAAAGCAAATCAACTGAAATCATCAATTAGATAACAAATGTGTGTTAAGTTGGGTGAAAAATATGATCAGCATTCATTTGAAGCCATTGGAAGAACTGATTTCCTATTCTATCATACGTAGTATTTTAATTATGTATATTAAAAAAATAATAGAAAATGTACCTAACAAAATGCTACAAAACATAATTATCATTTTGTTTTTAAGAAAAATATAAAGGGGGGCTGGAGTGGTGGCTCGGTGGTTATGGCACTTGCCTGGTATGCACGAGTACACGGGTTCAAACCTCAGCACCATGTACAAAACTAAGTGTCAGAGCAAGGAATGCTATGTGAAAAACTCAATAAAAATTGATTCTCTCTGTCTCTCTTTCTCTCACACTGTTCTCTCTTAAAAAAAAAAAAAGAAAGAAAGAAAAGAAAAATATATAGAGACTGGAGAGGTGTCTCAGTGGTTGGGGAGCTTGCCTGACATGTGTGAGGAACTGGGTTTGAATCCCAGCACCACATACACAGCTGAGTGTCAGAGAAGCAGAAACCAGATGAAAAAAAAAAAAATATATATATATACACACACATATATAAAAACTTTACTAAGGAAATACTTATATTGGGCCACAAATAAACTGATTACTTATAAACCTTTTATGCCTAATCTCTTATAAGTTAAACAACAGTATATTTTGATACCTAATGCCACCCTTTGAAAAAAATACCCTCTCAAGAAAGACAAATAAAGAAGTGTTTCTTAATATAATTTATAATTATTTTACATATATAAGTTTTTTCTTTATCTAAAACATAGTGTCTAAAAGTGGCATTAATATGTGTCTAAAGTATCTTTAGGGAAAGAGCCCTATTCCATGAACCGACCCCTCATATAACATGTAGGTTCTTCCCTGATCTGTCAATGGGGAGGAAATGATTGATTTTTACTTGGCTTTCACAAAGGACTGTCAATTAGTGCCCTCACTGTGGTTTGCTGCTGGCAAAAATTATTTCACGAAGAACAAAGGGAAATGTTTTGAATGTTTTTATCTTAAAATACTTATTTAATGTTCTACCTCCTTTGGAAATGAACCAGTAGTTACTTGGTTGCTTTCTCCTACTCACATTGTTTGAAATAAAGTAAGTTAGCTAATGATTGGGTTTCTAGATGCTTGTCAGAAGGACAAGAGCTTCATTGTCTCCTCTGGGTAACAGTAGAATTCTGGGAAAGAAGCCTGTGGTAGGTGGTAGGAGGTCAGTCCCTTCTCCAAGCACAAAAGAGGCTTACCTCTCGCAGAACGTGTGCAGACAGGGGAGAACCTTGGGGTTCTTGTACCGTTCCAGGCATATACTGCAAATCAGAAACTGCTTGTCAATCTGGCGTACCACAGGACTTGGGATGTTGGAGCCTTCACTGGCCATCCTAGACCACTGACATGGGGGGCCGGCTGTCTTTGACCCTGCACGCTGCTGCTGTCAGACAGAAAAACCAAAAATGGAGAAATATATGATCATCTGTAAGTGCAAATCAACCCCTGGCTCTTTTACTCTAGGCATCATTTTATAAATAGGTGTAAGTCAGTTAGGGACCTCAAATGACCACAGCCAGCCCTCATTGCCACTGTTTTTTCTATAAATCAAAAAAGTAATCCCATCTTCACCATGCAAACAAAACAAATAAGAAGAGGGTGTGTCATATGAAGAGAGAAAAGCTTGCTGGCTCGTTGGTGGCCAGGGGAATTTATAGATAGCTGTCCAGTCGTACCTTCAGCCATAACTCTATTTGAATATATATTTGCTCTTTCTATTCAAATTCAAGGTCTTCCCACCTATTGTATTTGAAAGGTTCAGAACTTGCAACTTATGCAAAATGTGACACTTTGCATTATTTTGAACAGAAGACTGCAGATGCAAAAGGAGCTCTTTGTCTTCCCCCATTTGCCTAAAAATGGCACAAAATTCCTTTGTGAAAAGGAAATGTCCATTTGTGAAGGTGCCCCCCCCCCATACCAGGAAGAGGAGAAGGCTCTTGGTCACTGGAGATGGCAAGATCAGTCTGTTTAACAAAACTTAACTAAATAAATCTTAAAATGCAGATATCATACATTTTCCAGTCTCCTTTCTGCAATTTACTGCTCTTGAAGACTAATCCCTTCTTTCCTTAGTCTAGGCACTTTTCCACAATTTATCAGGTTTTGTTAAGATGGTCTCTAAGCCCCCAAGTCTAATTACTTCC
The DNA here is from genome assembly GCA_004027875.1 of Aplodontia rufa. Taxonomy (NCBI): domain Eukaryota; kingdom Metazoa; phylum Chordata; class Mammalia; order Rodentia; family Aplodontiidae; genus Aplodontia; species Aplodontia rufa. The sequence continues at coordinate 21,337 of PVKS010030970.1, forward strand.
TTTACTTCTCTTCTATGAGACTTTTATGTACATTAAAAAAAAGAGAAGTTTTCACTTCTCTTCTACGAGACTTTTATGTACATAAAATTAAAAACATTAAAAATCAACAATTTATAGATCTTTTTCTCCTGTTAATCTGTCTTTTGTCAGTCTAATTTACAGGCCCCAGGCAGATAACCTAACAGAAGAGAAGAAAATTTTTTTCCCCTCTACATACCATTAATACCCAAGATAGAGATTATTAGAATTCTGGATTAAAAACTTTATATGTGACTCAGAGTGTTTTCTTAAGAACTAAATGTTTGTAAATTGAAAACTAAAATATATCTGCCATGGAGCTAGGAAGAAATGCTACAGTTAGCCCCTGTGGTTTTAAAGAAATATCCACTGGTATTCATGTGTGTGCATTTGATGGACCTGAAGAAGTGAGTTAATTCACAGGAGGTTTCAAAATGTTAGAGATCATGCTGGAGACATTAGGAGAGGACATACAGAAGAAAGCAGAGAGCCCATGAGTGCACAGGGGACGGGAAAGTTAGAACACAAAACACCACTCCTTTTACCACCTCAAAATGTTTCTGGATTCTGGGGACTGGAGCAGTGGCTCGGCGGTTATGGCAAGTACTTGGGTTCGAACCCCAGCACCAAGTACACAACAAAGTGTCAGAGCAATGAAAGTCACATGAAAAACCAAATAAAAATTGCTTCTGTCTTTCTCTTCCTCTCTCTCACTGTCCCTCTTTCTTTAAAAAAAAAAAAAAAAAAAAGTTTCTAGATTCTATCCTAAAGGGATAAACCAGGGAGTGAACTAAAATTCACTTCTCGATTTACTAAGTAAGTTGTCCCCAAGCCCTATGATTCCCAATGGAAATACTCTCCCTCCCCTCCGCAAAGTAATGTTTAATATAATTGTAGTAGGAAGTGCTATTATTATTTTCATTCTACAGGGAAGACAAACCATACAGGCACACATGTACACACAAAGCAACAACATAGGCTCAATCCAGAAGTTCACCTGAATGTGAACTTGCAAACTCAGATACAAGCCTCTAAAACCCATGGCCGTTTTACTCCCGAGCCCCCTGCCCCTGCCACCTTGACCTTGTGTTTTATGAAGGCTGTACTATGGAAGCTTATTTTATGTAAAGCACTGAACTTGGTCTGCAACCTGTATTTGAATCTGGGAAATACAATAAAATTATTAAATCAACAAGTTGACGCATCCAAAGGACACAACACCCTTTTCCAAATGTAAATGATAGCTTTTCTTACTCCCTACCAAATCACAGAGTTTTGGAAAAGCACTTCAACTTTCAGCAAGAAAACTCCATTTGTGATTGCTCGGTGGTTACAGCATTTGCCCAGCATGCACGGGGACCCAGATCAGAGTCTCAGCACCACACAGTACAACTAAGTGCAGGAGAAACAAAGGTCAGACGAGAAAAAACAAACAACTTCATTTATGCGGGGGACAGTAGTAGCACACGCCTGTAATCCCAGTGACTCGGGAGGACAGGAGGATCAAAGCCAGCCTCAGCAACTTAAAATAACCTCAAAATAAAATATAAAAAGGGCTGGGGATGTGGCTCAGTGGTTAAGAGCCCCTATGTTCAATCCCTGGTACCCCTCCTCCAAAAAAAACCCACAGAAACCAGAAAACTCCGTTTATGAGTACGTGAGTATGGTCACATCTGCAACACACCCATTTTCAAAATCTACACTTTCTAGACATGATTAATAAACAGTGCACCTTGTGAAACACCTGCTATCAAGAATGTCACGTTCAAACAGGGCACAGCTAAGCAGCGTAGGTATGAATGTCTAATTAGCCAGCACCATCATCAAGACTTCCCATAGTGTGGCTACCTAAAGGGCAAGGGTAGAGAATGATTCTCATTGACTGAATGAAATGCACCTCATCTCCCAGAAGCTGCAATGTTGGCACACTCTGCTTTTTGAACCACATCCCTATGACTCAGGAACAGGGAAGGAATGGATTTGTCTGCATGAAAGATAAGGAAACCAAACCTGAGGGCTTAAATGACTTGCCCAAGATCGTCCAATAAAATCAGGGATCAGAAAGCTCAGATTACAAATTTTCTGCCTTATCTGATTTGATGAAACCTAACCTTAAGCAAGTTTAACTCTGGGAATAGCTCCACAGTAGACTGCTTGTCCATCAAGTGCAAGGACATGGGTTCAATCACCAGAACTGAAAAAAAAAACAAAACAAAAAAACACTTCATAGGTGGGGGGGGGCATAAAAATGATGGTGGTGCTCACTTTAGCAGCGTTAAAATTTGAATGACACAGAAAAATTTGGCACAGCTCCTGCAGAAGGAGGTTACAAATATTCATGAAATAGTCCCTCAATATGGGACACCTGGATTCACACCTACTTGGGAGGCTGAGATAGAAGGATCCCAAGTCTGAGGCAGCCTCAGCAAGACCCTGTTTCAAAATAAAAAATGAAAAATGGCTCAGTGGTAGAGCACCCCTGGGTTTAATGCTTACCTGGAAGAGGAGGAGGAGGAGAAAGAAGAAGAAGGA
>PVKS010030971.1:0-23883 GCA_004027875.1 Aplodontia rufa
AAAGAGTAAACTACATTATTGATTCCCCCCAGATCCCTCATTATCATCCCTCCCTCTCCACTCTCCCCTCCCTCCCTCCCCTGCCCCCCAAGTCCATGTCTATGCCATGTCTATGGTTCCCTTAGATTATGTGTTGCTTTGAGTTTGGTGAGTCTAGTACATGAGCTTGATTTTTAACTCAATCCTGGATTTTGCTCTAGCCTCCACAAATGAGGGGAAACATTCGACCCTTGAGTATCTGGGTTTGGCTAACTTCATTCAGCATAATTTCTTCCACTGCCATCCATTTACCTTCAAAGTCTGAAATATCATTGTTTCTAATAGCTTGGTAGAACTCAATTTTATACACACACACATGCACGCACACACATACACACACATATATATACAGCTTTTGAATACATTCATCCAGTGACAGGCATCTGGATTGATTCCATAATTTAGCTATTGTAAATTCAGCTGCTATGAACATGGATTTTGCTGTGTCACTGTAATGTACTGATTCGAGCTCTTCTGGGAAAATACCCAGAAGAGGGATAGCTGGGTCATCCCTAATTTTTTGAGGAATTTCCACACTGCTTTCCAGAGGGGCTGTACCAGTCTGCAGGTCTACCAATAGTGTGTTAGTGTTCCTATGTCCCCACAACCCCTCCAGCATCTGTTATTGTTTATATTCTTCATTTTTGCCAATCTAACTGGAGTGAGGTGAAATCCTAATGTAGTTTTGATTTGTATTTCTATGATTACTAGTGATTTAGAATACTTTCTCCTGTATTTGTTGGCTAGCTCAATGTCCTCTGTTGATAAGTTTCTGTTTAGCCCATTTATTGATTGGTTTGCTTATGTTTTTGATACTAATGGTTTTGAATTCTTTGTAAAATTTGGGTATTAGTCCCCTGCCAGAGATATCACAGGCCATGATTCTCTCCCATTCTATAGGTTATCTGTTGACAGTTTTGACCATTTCCTTGGCTGAGCAAAAGGTTTTTAGTTTAATGGCATCCCATTATTGATTATTGACTCTCATTCTTTCACTCTGGGAGTCTTGTTGAGAAAATCATTCCATACTCTCATGTGATGGAGTATGGCTCCTAATTTTTCTTCTACCAGTTGTGTGGTAGCTGGCTTAATTCTTAGTTCCTTGCTCCATTTTGATTTTATTTTTGTGCAAGGTGAGAGATAAGAATCTAATTTCAACTTTCTGCAAGTGGACTGTCCAGTTTGTCCAGCACCATTTGTTGAATAGGCTGTCTCTCCTCCATGTTATATTTTGACTCCCTTTGTGAAATATCAGATGTTTAAAGATGTGTGGGTTTGTCTCAGAGTCTTCTATTCTATTCCATTGGTCTTCTTGCCCATTTTGATATTAGTATCATGCTGTTTTTGTTACTACACCTCTATCATATAATTTTAGATATGGTATTGCAAAACCTCTTTTTCATCTTTCTTGCTGAGTAATGTTTTGGCTATTCTGGGTTCTTGTTATTTCAAGTGAATTTGAGAATTGTTTTTTCTATATCTGTAAAGAATGACATTGGTATCATGATGGGGACTGCATTGACTCTGTACAGCGCTTTTGGCAGAATGGCCATTTTAATTATATTAATTCTGCTTAAACAAGAACATGGAATGTCTTGCCATCTTTTCAAGTCTTATTTAATTTCTTTCTTCAATGTTTGATAATTTTCATTGTAGAGGTCTTTTACTTCCCTTGTTAGATTAATTCTCACTTTTTTTGAGGATATTGTGAATGGGTCTGATTTCCTGATTTCTTCTTCTGCCTATAATTGTTATCCAGTATAGGAAAACTATTGATGTATGGTGTTGATCTTGTAGCCTGCCTCTTTGCTAAATCTGTTTATAAGTGTAAGCAGCTTTCTGGTGGAGGTTTTTGGATCTTCCAGATATAGGATCATGTCATAAAAAAAAAAGATAGTTTGACTTCTTCTCTTCCTATTCTTATCCGTTTGATTTCCTTCCCTTTTCTGAATGCTCCAGCTAGGGTCTCAAGGACTATATTGAATATTAGTGTTGAGAACAGGCAGCCTTGCTTGTTCCCAAGTTTAATAGAAATTATTTCAGCTTTTCTCCATTTATTATTATACTAGCTGTGGATTTGTCATATATGGCCTTTACATAGTTAAGATAAATTCCTTTGACCCCTGTCTTTCCAGAGTTTTGATCACAAATGGGTGCTGGATTTTATCAAAGACATTTTCTGCATCAATTGAGATTATCATATGGTTTTTATTGGAATGTTTAGGCTTTCAATATCATCATTTATCAACTTAGGAATGTTGTATGTGTCTAGAAATTTATCCATGTCTTCAAGATTATCTGATTTAGCGGTGTATAATTTTTCAAAATAGGTTCTGATAATCCGTTGGATTTCTATGGGGTCAGTGGTGATTGCTCCTTTTTCATTGGTGATTTTGTTGATTTGCTTCATTTCCCTCCTTCTTCTAGTGAAACTGGCTTGGGTCAGTCAATTTTATTTAGTTTATCAACGATTCAGCTCTTTGTTTTATTGATTTTTTTGTTGTTTTTTTTTGTTATTGATTTCATTCTGATCTTGATTATTTCCTGGCTTTGGGATTAGATTGTTCTCCCTTTTGTAGGGATTTGAGGTGGAGCATAAAGTTTATTTATTTGGGATCTCTCCTGATTTTTTAAGTAGGCCTTCAATACTATAAATTTTCTCCTTAAGAATGCTTTCATGCTGTCCCAGAGGTTTCAATATATTGTGTGTTCATTCACATTTGCTTTCAAAGACTTCTTGATTTCTGCTCTCGTGTCTTCTGTATCCATTCTTCATTTAATAGGGCATTTTTCAATCTCCATGTGTATGTGTGTTTTATGTTATGTTTTTTGCTATTAATAGCTAGGGTCATGGGATAATATCTACTTTTCTATATTTGCTGAAATTTCCTTTGTGAGCTGGAATATGATCTGTTTTGGAGAAGGATCCATGCACTGCTGAGAAGGTAAACTCAGATAATTTGGGGGGGAATATTCTATAGATGTTGTTAAGTCCATTTGATTTATGGAGTTGTTTAGGCTGGAGATTTCTTTATTATTTATTTGCTTTGATGATCTGTCTATGGGTGACAGAGGAGTACTAAAGTCTCCCAGGATTATTGTGTTGGGGTCCATAAGTGGTGTTATGTTATGGAGTATTTTTTCCACATACTTGGGAGTGTTGATATTTGGAGCGTATTTACAATGGTTATATCTTCCTGATGTATTGTTATCTTTACTGTGATGTAATGGCCTTCCTTATCTCTTCTGATTAAATTTTAGATGAGACCTACTTCCTTGAACATAAGTACTGCAACATCTGCTTGCTTTCTTAGGCCATAAGCCTGGTAAATTTTTTCCCCATCCTTTCACCCTCAATCTGCGGATTTCTTTGGTTGTAAGGTGGGTCTCCTGAAAGCAGCATATAGTTGGATTATGTTTTGTTTTGAAGAAAGAGGGACAGTAAGAGAGAGAGAGAGAAAGAGAGAATCAATTTTATTTTAGTTTTTCACATGGCTTTTGTTGCTCCTAGATTTTGTTGGGTATGTGGTGCTGAGGTTTAAACTCACATGCTCACGCATGCCAGGCAAGCACCATAACAGCTGAGCCTCTGCTCCAGCCTGGATTACGTTTTTTGATCCAATTTGCTAGTCTGTGTCTTTTGAGTGGTGCATTGAGACCATTCACATTCAGTGTTAGGAAAATTATGTGGTTGTGGTTCATTATCATTGTGTTTTATTAGTGAGTTCTGTGCTGTCTTGGTTGTCATTTTGATAGTGTTTATTTTATTGAATTTTTATTGACTATGTTGTGTCTCGGTGAGTTCTCATTTGTTTAGGCCTGCCAGGTGTCCTGTTAGCTTCCTAGATGAGCATTTCTGACTCTATTTTAGTATTGGAAAATTATTCTTTATCTATTTCAATGAGAATGTTCTTTATGTCATTCGTTTGTGTTTCGATTTTTTCTTATATCCCAATTACTCTTAGATTGTTTCTTCTGATTTCGTCCCAGAGATTTTGAAAATTCTGTTCATGCTTTGTGAGTTTTCTTCTTTCTTGTCATCGGTGAGCTCAAGCTTACTCAGCCTATCCTGATTGTCTCAAGTTGTTTTCAAGAGCTGAGGTTCTGTTTTTTTTTGTTGTTGTTGTTTGTCTTTTTTTTTTTTTTTTAAAGAAAGTGGGGACAGTGAGAGTGAGAGAGAGAGAGAAGCAATCTTTATTTAGTTTTTCATGTGACTTTCATTCCTTGGACACTTCGTTGCATATGTGGTACTGGGGTTCAAACTTACGTACTCACACATGCCAGGCAAGCTCCGTAACCCCCTAACTGCAGAGCAGCCCCTCCAGCCCGCTGTGGTTCTGTCTTCTATAGAATTTAGTCTGTTACTAAATCTTCCATCATTCCTCTGATGTGATTGACTGAGGTTTTTAGCTCCATATTTCCTTTTTCAGTATAGCTATTTCTTTGATAATAGAGTTTTTCATCTCTTGAGTTTTCTCACTTAGTCCCTTTATTAAATTTTCTTTCAGTTTATTGTTCCTTTTAGTAATCAGATCATTGAACATTTTTTCGAGGTTTTCATCCTGCTCCCTGTCCATGGGCTGCTTGGCTGGGGAGCTGTGGGTTTGAGGTGAACTTTTCTAGTTTGATTCCTCATTTTTGAAGAGATTCTTCTGGATCTTTGAACTGAGGTTTTCTGTGCTAAAGCAAGGCAGGTCTTCAGGTCCTTTCTCTTGCAGGTCAAAGGGTTGGGTCAGACACCACCCCTCTGATGTCTATCTTTTTCCAGAAAGCTGCTTTGCCTGGATCTTTGTTTTGCTGCACCTTTTGGATCTGAATCCCAGAGTGTGGATCTGTACCCTGTTGGGGGTGTGGGACAGCCTGCTGGATTGTTAAAGTGTACCAGTAGTGGTCTGTTGCTGTGTCCTGGGTTTTTGGAGGCTCAGGGCAGGCTGGAACAGGCCTGCCTGTGTGCTGCATTAGGACCTGAGATCCTTGGTGATGGGGATGGGCCCAATATATCTGCAACTGGCAGGTAGGTGCTGTAGGCAGCTTGGAGGGGTCTTCTGGGTGTCTTGGGTGCCTACTGGCTTGGGGCCATGGGGCAGGTGGGTGGGGTGGGTCCAGGTGTGGGGGTATCCTCCTTGGGGATGTTCTGGGTGCCTGCTGGCCCAGGACTAGACCTGCAGGGAAAATGGGCTCATCCCTGGTTTATTAAGGAATCTCCATACCGCTTTCCATAGTGGTTGAAGCAATCTGTAGTCCCACCAACATATTAGTGTTCATTCCTCCCCACAACCTTTCCAGCATTTATTTTGTTCATGATCTTGATCTTTACTATTCTAATTGTAGAGTGATGAAATCTTCTTTTTTATTCATTAAATATGGACTTACAATTAGGAGGGAATCATTATCAAACAATCAAGAACAAATGTATAATGACAGAGCAAGATGAAGCTGATGCCATTCCATGGTTTCCCCCCTTGGGTTCCCTTTGGTTCCATGTTTCCCCCTATTAAACCCCTGTGTTAAATGTACTTCTCATGGAAGTCAAAGGTTTCCCTCCTGGTTGATTCCCCCAAATCTTAATGTAGTTTTGATTTGTATTTCCTTTATTGCTAGAGATGTCCAACATTTTTTCATTGGCATTTGTGTTTCTTCTCTGGAGAAATTTCTGTTTAGTTATTTGCCCATTTGTTGATTAGGTTATTCGTTTCTTTGGTGTTAAGTTTTTGAGTTCTTTATGTATTCTGGATATTAGTTCCCTATCAGAGGGGGAGGGTGGCCAAGATTTTTTCCCATTCTGTAGGCTCCCTCTTCACAGTCTTAATCATTTCCTTAGCTGTGCAGAAGCTTTTCAGTTTAATGGTATCGTACTTATTGACTCTTGTTTTATTTCTTGTGCTTTGGGGGTCTTGTGAAGGAAGTCGGTTGGCCCCTATATGATGGAGTTTTAACTCTATGTTTTCTTCTAGCAGTTGTAAGATTTCAGGTCTAATTCCTAAGTCTTTGATCCATTTTGATTTGAGTTTTGTGCAGGGTGAAAGACATAGATCTAATTTCAATTTTCTGCATATAGCCATTCAGTTTTTCCAACACCGTTTGTTGAAAAGGTTATCCTTTATCCAAGTTATATTTTTGCCACCTTTGTGAACTGTCAGAAGGCTATAAGTTTGTGGATTTGTCTCTGTGTCTTCTATTCTATGCCATTGCTCTTCGTATCTATTTTGATACCAATACCATGCTGTTTTTGTTACTACATCTGTAGTAATTTCAGATCAGGTGTCATTACTATTTTAAACAATGGCTTACTTTTTTTTCTTTAAGAGAGAGGGACAATGAGAGAGAGAGGAGAGAGAGAAAGGGAGGGAGAATCAATTTTTATTTAGTTTTTCATGTGGCCTTTGTTGCTCCAAGACTTCATTATGTACCTGGTGCTGGGGTTTGAAGTCACGTACTTGCACATGCTGGGCGAGCGCCATAACCACCGAGCCGTGGCTCCAGCCCAACAATGGCTTACTTTTGAAATCCAGTCTCTCAGAATCACAATCTGCACATCTGCCTTAAGGAGACTTCTTTACTCTCTGTTTGCAGCACCCTGACCTCTCAGCTTGCTACTCACATGAGCTTGCTCTCTTTATACCCCCCCCTCCCCCCCGTGCAGCTCTTGGCAGCAGATACTAGTACTTTTTCAACATAATTTGTTAGTTTCTTTCAAAGTTGCAGCTTATAAACATATTTTTCACTTAAGTGTACTTTTCTTGGGATAGTTTGGTTTCTAGCTGTTTACCACTTTGTCAGTCTGCAAAACAGAGAAAGTATATTTTCAACTCAAATCATAAATAAAAGGATAACTTCCTCAATACAGATCAGTGAGAAAAAAAATACAGCCACATAAAAAGAAAAAAGGAGTGAAGGATATGAATGAACAGGCCATAAAAAGGAATTACAAGTGTTTCCTGTATATGTGAAAAGACACTTACTCTCAATTATTGGAGAATTATACGTTGAAGTTATGATATTACTTTTTCCTATGGCAAACATTCGCTTACGTCCCTATCTATGCCTGCATTTATTTCTTTATTTTTAGGTGTCTTGTCTCATATACTGCTGGTGACGGAATAGGAAAATAGATATTTTCATATATTGCTCTTGGGAAAGTATATTGGCATTGCCTCTGTGGAAGAGTGTTGAGCAATTACCTATCAAAATCATAAATTCCTATGTCCTTTTTTTAGATCAGAGTCTCTCAAACTTGTGCTTTTAACATTTTAGGTATATAGTTCTTTGTCCTGTGCATTGCAGAATGCTTAACATCACACCTGGCCTCTACTCATTAAATGTCAGAAGTACCTGTACCCCCCACTCATGAGTGTGACAATCAAAATTGCTTCCAAAAGCTAACATTGCCAAATATCTTCTGGAGGACAAAACTACCTCCATTTGAGAACCACTGGTTGAGGGTTGTTTTGTTTTTGTTTTCACTTTCTTATGTATATATACATTCAGTCCTGAACCAAGGGCCTCAAGCATGCAAAACAAGCCCTCAGCAACACCCCCAGCCTGTTTGTTTTGTTTTGAGACAGGGTCAGTGCTGAATTGCATAGGCTGACCTAGCACTTGTGATCCTCCTGCCTCACCCTTCCAAATTGCTGGGATTATGGGTGTGCACTAACACACCTGGCAAGTTGAAGATTTTTACTGCTGCATAACAAACATCCCAAACTTCAAGGCCTAGAATAAGAACTACTTTATTTGCTTATGATTCTGAAATCTGGCTTAGGCTCAGCGAAGTACATCCTCTGCTGCTTTCCAGTGGTCACTCTAAAGGCTACATTTATTTGGTGGGGAATGCTGAGACATGGTGGGGAATGCTGAAACAGCTGCACCTTCTCTCTCTGATATCTCCGATCTTCATTTCTCATAAATGTCCTTTCAGTAGAGTGAAAGGTGAGCATAATTCTCTGTCCAGCAGAGTAACTAGTTTTTACACGGCAACTCAGGCCTTCAACAACACAAGAATTAAAGCTGCCTGGCTTTCTTAAAACATGCCGATTTTCAAATGATTTTCTGCATTTCTACGTAAAGTGAAGAATCTGTCCAGAAAAGTAGTGGACCTTCATGCCTACTGCTTTTTTGGGGGATGGAGGGTATCAGGAATTTAGCCCAGTGGCACTTAACCATAGAACCACATTGTCAGTCTATGTTTTACTTTGAGACAGGGTCTCACTAATTTGCTTAGAGGCTCGCCAAATTGCTGAGGCTGGCTGTGAACTTTCGATCCTCCTGCCTTAGCCTCCCAAGCTGCTCCCTACTTTTGATTTATTGGGAATCTGGGTAAAGTTAATCCAAGCAGAACTTATGCAAAAAAAAAAAAAATGTCATTAGCCTCTCTGGAGTCCACAAGGCTTCAAGTCTTGATTCCCTGGTTTTCAGGCTTTAACTGACTGTGATCCTTCCTTTTCAACCAACATAGCACTCATCTTGCTTCTCAGATTTCTGTTCAGAGGATTAACTTCCTTCAGATCTTAGCTGACTATCATTTCCTTGGAGATGCAGTCCCTGACCACATTATCTTTAATACTCCTTATCCCATGCACCCCACCTCCTCTTGCAATTGCTTTTGAAAGCTCTGCTTACACATTCTGCTGTTGCATGGACCAAAGTCATATGGCCAAATCCGGAGGCAACACTGGAGACCTTATAAGAACATAAGTGTCAGAAAGCATGGTTTATTGAAAGCCATCAATGTAAGCTTTTTTTTTTTTTTTTTTTTTTTAGCACTGGGGTTTGTACTCAGGTTCTCAAGCATGCTAAGCAAGTCTTCCACCACTGAGTTATACCCTCAACCTCTATCAGTATAACTTTTATCTTACTCATTACTCAAAATTTAATTTCCATTAGAGAGTTTATCACCATCTGTTTTATAATTTTTGTTTTTCTCTTTTTACAATACAGTGGATCCAACTCAGCACTCTACCACTGAGTCACACCCCCAGCCCAATCTTCTTTTATTAGGGAAAGATCCTGAACTAAAGTTGTGAGGGCTTTACTTGCCTTATTCACCCTCACAAATCTAGCAGTGTTTGCATACAGGCCAATAATAAATAATTGTGGAGGAAATAACTGAGCTTTCTGAGTTTTCTAAGCCGTGTTTAGCTCACCTATAAAAGACTGTGCTAATCAGTGAAAGGGTTGAATATTTTTCCTCCCTTTTCAAGTACCGTGTACATTTTAACAGTTATTTTCTGAAAATAACATCTTAGTTCAATCATGTGGCATATTCTTATATCCAAATGGAATATAAAATCAGACTTATCTACTATGGTAATGTCTGGTATTTTTCCACTGTCTTCTTGGAAATAGGAAATGTTTTATGATTTTTGATAGTTTATTAATATAGTTCAAGTAACCTTTTTTCCTGCTTTATTGAGGCATAATTTGCAAATAAAAATTGTACATGTGCAAGGCATGCACCGTGATGATTTGATAGGCATGCAGTGTGAAATGTTGTACAATGGTTTCCATAATAAAATCAATCAACATATCCACATGTGGTGATCCAGTTATCTTGACTGTCTTTCAAAATACTTTCATGCTCATTTCCTTAGAGTAATGCAGAAAAGGTAAAAAAAAATTAATAATTTGTGGAGTTGAGCTGGAATGATGATACTTTTGAGAAGTTGTTAAATATGGATTTTTGAATCAAGGTGAACTCAAGTTGCCTGGAGAGTTCTTTCAGCATCTTGATAGCTTGGAGATTCTAAAGGTTTTTTTTTCCTTGTACTTTAGTTTTTAATATCATGGAAAATACAGAGAAGTTTTAATCACTATACTTTAGGGGAATTTTGATAGCTATGCATCTATGCAGATTGGGTACTCGTAAGCTTGCTTCTTCTTTCTAATTATGAGCGTATGAGGAGCACACAGAATTCTTAATCTTTCCAGGTAAAGTAGGCTTATACTCCTTTACAGGTTGCCTGGAAGAAGGGACAGGAAGGAAGGGATAAAACTCAGAAGATAACACATGATTTCAGGATATTGGTATTATTTCAAATTAAAATTTATATACTTATTTTCTACTGCTGTAACAAAACACCTGATACCTTATAAAGAAAAGGGGTTTATGCAGCTCACAGTTTGGGAAGCTAGAAGTCCAAGATTGGGTGTCCCCATTAGTTTGGCCTCCACGAGGGCTTCATGGAAGACAGCATCACAATGCGGGGATCTCTTGTGGAAGAAACCACGTGGTAAAATGGAAGGCCAGAAACAAAGGAGAGGCCAGTCTCGCTGCTGCAACCCACTCTCTCAGGAACTAATTGGGTCCCAAGGGAACAGATTAGTCCCTTCTGAGGGCAGTACCCCAGTGATCTAATCACCTTCCACCTATAAGGTTTCCACATCTCTCATATTGTTACACTGAGGACTGAGCTTCCTGCACATGAACCTTTGGGGGATCCACTCAAATCATAGCATATACATAACAAATATTGTCCATTTGTATACAAATTCATTATTTAAAATCTCTCAGTACATGTCCACACGTGACTATAATGAAAAGATGCTACATTTCTTGTGTGTGGTTTTTTCAGTTTACATCATGTAATCTTCATATAGCAAATATAAGATAGTGGTAGCAACACTGTATTAATCTTAGACATGTTATAAGAAATTCTTAATCCAAAATAAGTCACAGAAGCAACCATATTCTAGCTGAGTGATTTCAGACAACTCATTTCCCTTCTCAACTGTGAATGAGAACCGGAGAGATGCTCCTTCTAATTCTTAGGTCTGAGTGTCCACAGCAATGCAATACCACCTGTATGAAGATGGCTATGTGGGCCTTTGAAATAGAAAAATACCAAGAGTATGTAATGTAAAAGGATTTTGTGCAAATCTTGAATATGTCAGATGAGATATCCCCCTTTTTTTTCAGAGTAAGAAGTCATGTTTTTAAGTGAGAAAGAGAAAAGAGGTTTGATTCCAATCAGTCTAACAATTTAGATTTAAAACATAATATGTAAATATTTTCCATTTCTCTGAAAAGATTATCAGAGTTTTAGCTATATAAGGGATGCTTATATCATAATGTAAGTGTCCAGAGAGTTTAACAGGAAACAAGTAGTCTTCATAACGAGCTGATGACGTGTGAGGAAAAAGTTGGTTGGATGGAAGGAAATGAAGAAAAGATGGTCTGTAGACACACAGCTGTACCTCAGCGGAGAAAGGTCACACTAACATTCGGTAATGTTATTGCGCTCAGCGGATGGAGGGAAATTCTTCTAAGACTTTTTTTTTATTGAGGAGTTAGTTGTTGTACAATCATAAATGCATGTAAAGTAACAACATGATATGCATTTGATCCTGATCCAGAGGCACCCCCCACTCTTCTAAGAGTTTTAATTAAAGGTGGCAAACAGCCTACGAACCACTTCCTCATGAGGCATTAGTCACCTGAGAATCATTTCTATACCCATACACTGGGTGCAAGAGGAACAAGTATGAGCAGAACAACATTTTAAAAATTATCGGTTCCAACCCTCATAGAATGAAAAACCGTTCGAAGGGATTAACTTCTAACAGCCTGGGAGGAAACAGAAAAAAGGAAGAGTGGGTGAGGTGAAGAGAGGCACTGTCTTAAAAGGGGTTAGAACTGGAAAATGCAAAGCAAGGGAGTCAGGACGTTCAGAACCCAGAGGTACACACACTCGTTCCATGCCATGGTATTTGTTTCTCCCCTCTCTCAGAAAGGGCTCTGCCAACTCCTTTTTCATCAACGTGGCAAAATGGCAAACGTTGTGCTGGGGTCCTAAGAATTTAAACATAAATAAGGTTCCCTTTTGAATCTCTGAAATCATCAGGTATCCAGCCCACCAATTATGTGGAGCAGGCAGGATAGGACCCCAGGGAAAATACTCATTAAATAATCTCAGAGCAGGCTGGAGCGGTGGCTTGGTGCTTACAGCGCTTGCTCCGCATTCACAAGTACACAGGTTCAAACCCCAGCACCCACGTACATAACTAAGTGTCAGACAACAAAAGCCATGTGAAAAACTCAATAAAAATTGATTCTCTATGTCTCTCTCTCTCTCTCTCACACACACACACACTGTCCTTCTTTCTTTAAAAAAAAAAAGTCTCAGAGCAATAGGGATAGGGTTGCAGCAGGTGTGTGAACAGAGCCCTCAGCACTGAGGGCAGGCCATGACTGACCCTGAAGTGTCTCACAGAGAGGGTGACATTTGCTTTAGTCTTTAGGAGAAGGGCAATGGGGTGAAGGTCAGGGGTCTTCAGGGTTGTAGAAAGGGGAAGACTAGAATTTCAGAAAGATAGGAGTCAGTGGGGAAGGGGGGAGCGATGTGGTACCTGAAAGAACAAGGCATATTTGGAGGGTGGCTGCTGTTTCTCAATATTAGAAAGTTCCAGATTCTGTACATATGATTGTATTTATTTTATGCCTTTTCACCTATGACCTGGATCTCAAGAGCACTTCGTCTCCTAGTCCCATGTAGAAGTCAATGAGTAAAACCTGATTTAAACGCCAGTTTAGCCCAGTCACAGGGGTTGCTACAGAACAGATGAT
The DNA here is from genome assembly GCA_004027875.1 of Aplodontia rufa. Taxonomy (NCBI): domain Eukaryota; kingdom Metazoa; phylum Chordata; class Mammalia; order Rodentia; family Aplodontiidae; genus Aplodontia; species Aplodontia rufa. The sequence continues at coordinate 12,602 of PVKS010030971.1, forward strand.
CAGAAGCCTCGATAACAGAATTTGCTGAGCACTTACGGGATGTGCACTCACCCCCTTAACACTGTCATGCTATGTTCTGACAATGTCTCCATGAACTAGATACTATTATTTTTCTGTTTTTAAAAATGAGAAGATGGAGGCACAGAGAGGATGGGCATCTTGCCCAAAGTGATACTAGTGAGCTGTGGACGCTGCTTCTAACCTAGGCAAGCTGACTCAGGAGTCTCCACTCTTAGACAAGGAGCCAACTTGCCTGACGATATGAATGCAGTCATGAGCTGGAGAACAATGCGTACTTGGAGCATCCCACCCGCCCTGAAGCTTTCTCTCCTCAGACAGAGAGAAATGTCTCATAAGTCAGGGACGGGAGAGATGTGCTGCCCAGACTGCAAGGAAGGACTGACTGCCCAGCTCTGCAAGAAGGGACCTCCTCTGCCCAAGGTCAGGCCCCTTTCCAGGATGGACCACATTCAGTGACTGATTCAGGAGGGTAGCTAAAGGTCCAGTTATTTTGGCCCAACATTCTTTTGGGCCACAGGAGCTCCAGAGCTGCCCTGAGGTTGGGGGAGGCCCTTGGTCCACGCTGGAGCTCAACTTCTCCTTTTGCCCCACCCTGCTTCCTGCCCTTCCCGCCACAGCTGCTGACCCCATGCATATTCCTTAATGAACATCCTGCCACTCTATCTCAAAGCCTGCTTCCCTGGGGACTCAATCTATGACATCAATTCCAGTGACCAGAGATGTCTGTGTCCTCTCACTCTGATTCCTTTGTAACTTCCTTTCACATTGGTTTCCTTTGATTTTTTTTTTTCATCTCCCAGATAAATACCTAAAAACAAAAGTTAGTAAAATTCTCCAAGGTAGGCTAGACAAAGACCCATCCCTTTTTGTTAATATATTTTGGTTTTTAGAGTAATTTTAGACTAACATGAAAATTGAGCAAAAGGTATGGAGAATTCACCTATAACCCACCCCTGAACCCTCCATCCCACCCACGAACTCATTTTCCCTACTCTCAGCACTTGCCTCTCTTGGTTGGGGCAGTAGATAAATATTGTGGAAGTAAGACTTCTTTACAATCAAAACTTCCCCTAGAATTATTTATATGATTTTGTAATTTCTATTTTTAACGTTTGATTAGTTGCTAGACTTGATTCTAAAAGTCTCTTGCCTTGTGGCCTGGGCATAATTCAAGTTTTCATTCAGTGTCCTATCTCTAAAATTGGAATAATAACTTTTGGAAGGATTTAATTACATATCCTAATCCTAACTCTAAAATTGTAATAATAACTTTTGGGAGGATTTAATTACGTATCCTAATCCTAACTCCAAGCAAAGTGCCTGGTGCGTTTTAAAAAAAATTTTGTTTTTCTTTTGCTGTTCTGGGATTGAACCTAGGGCTTATAATTCCAGGCAAGTGTTCCACCATGGAGGTACACCCCAAACCTTTTTTGTCTTTTTGTTTTGACCCAGGGTCTTGCTAAGTTGCACAAGTTGTTCTCCTGCCTCAGCCTCCAAAGTAGCTGGGAATACAGGTACACACCATATGAGTCTGGTTGCCAATTGCTTAATGGAGATTCAGAAAATAAGGCAGTTTTGTATTAAGCTGGCACAGCCTAGGACTCACTGAATATACATTTCCTATAGCTTCAGTACCCCATTGCTAAAATGTGGTGGGTCAAAACAACAGAAATTTACTCTTACATTATTTTTCCAGATAACCAAACACAGTTGCACAGGTCTAAAACCAAGGTGTGTGAGTGGGGTGCTTTCTTGACTGTTCCAGCTTCTGAAGGCTGTTTGCTTTTCTTGTGGCCACAACACTCCAATCTCTGCCTCCATAGTCACATTACTTTCTCTTCATCTCTGTGTTAGACCTCCTGCCTTCCACTTGTAAGGGTACATATGGTTGCAGTTACAGTCTACCCTGATAACCCAGAATAATCTCCCTAACTCAAGACCCTTAATTTTATCGTGTGGGCATAGACCCCATTTCTATTACTAGATTAACATTTACAGGTTCCAGAGACTGGAACCTGGCATCTTGCGGGAGGGAACACTTTCAGACTACCACACAAGTAGTTGTATAGTTCCTACTGTCTGTATGTGTGTTTGTGTGTGTCCGCGTGCGCTGGGAGTCAAACCCAGGGCCTTGCTACATCCCCAGGCTCTGCGCTGCCTTTTAAAGGCAAAGTTCAAAAAAATTCACTTTTGGAGCAGTAAAATAGTCCTTTGCCCCTTCCAGCTTGTCATTAAATCACCCGTCCTATTTTAAGAATCTGTCTTTCCTCCCTCTCCCTGAAGGACCGGTGAAAGCAGTTGGGTATCCACTATGTAAGGCTCCAGCAGTAGATGGAGTCCTGTTGGGGGTGGCATGTTTGCAAGGTTTTAATTGTGGGCGCGTTCTAGTACCTTCCCCAAATTTACATTTTCTAAGCAACTCTGACTCAGTAGATTCGGTGATGTCTGGGAATGCTCCACCTCCCATCCCTAAAGTGGCTCAGGGTATTCTTATCATCAGCCAAGGTTTGGAAACACTGATTCCTTCTACAAAGTCTTGAAACAAAATTCTCGAATAGGATATTCCCCTTCCTGCCTGCTGGGTGTGTCATGGTTACAGGACTGAATTTTTATTGGAAGGGTGGGCAAAACAAACAAAAAAGAGCATCCCTGAAAAGAGAACAATCCTCTCTGTACAGTATTCACTGGAAGGGTTCCCTAGCGGTGAAACTTCCAATTCCTAATAAAACAGAGAATGACGACGGCTGGGATTTGGCAGTCCAGCAGCTGTCATTAGCTCGGGATCTCTTGTGACTGATCAAGAACGGCCGCGCCCTCGGACAGAGCTTTTCCTCTGTGGGAGCAGCTTCCGAGAGGGGGCGGGGCCCCTACAGTCCTGGTTCTTGAGTCCTAGAGAAATACTCGGGTACTGGGGGTGGGCGAGGAGTGGCTTTCAGCGCACCCGCCCCGCCCCGTGTAAGCTGCAGATACTGCAGAGTGGCGCGGGCAGGGGGCGTGGGGAGATGTAGGTATATTTATTCTGGCCTAAATGCTGAACAGAGACTGCTCCAAGCGACCAGAGGAACTATCCTGAGTCCGAGAAGTCTGGTTCCTCGGAGAGGGCTAAGAACCCAGCACCTCTGCCTGGCCAGGTGGGGGCAGCCGTGTTGCGGTGACTCGCACATAAAATTCTGTGGCAGTGTGAAAAAGTTCCTTTGGGACCGACGGGACGCCGAGTTAGTCTCAGCCGGGATCGCAGAAAAAGTAGCGTCCAGCTCAGTTATGGCGCGATGAGGGCGCAGCATTGTCAGATTCAGCCAGAGGTGATGGGGGCTCATTTGGGGGTGATGGGAGACGCTGGTTCAGTTTCCGCCGGAGGTGACAGGGGAGCAGTACAGTGTTCAGCTGGGGTGATGAGGGGCGCAGGTTAAGGTTTGGATAGGCCAGGTGCGCGCTACCAGCACTGTTAGGAACCTGCAAAGCGCAGCCCAGGGTATTGTAGGTGACACTGTCCTGATGGCGGTGTGGCCGGGCGCTGTTCCGGCTCGCGGCTATGAGTGGCGCTGAGCCCCGGAGTCCGCAGTTCCCGGCAGGAGGAGTCCTGCGCGGCCACCGCCTCCTCCCGCCCTAGGCTCCTCCTCTCCCTCCGCCTCCCTTGCTCTCGCTCGCACGCCCGCTGGCCCAATCCGCAGCCCTCCGCCCAGCAGAGCCGGGCGGCTTGTCTGGCCGGCGGAGGCTGAGCGCGACCCCTGTGAGCCGCGGCGCCCGCCGACCAGGGACAAGCGCGACTCCTGGGACAGTTTCTGCTTCGCGCCGCCACCTCTTCCCCTATTGTTTCGGGGACGCTCGGGCCGGCGCCGTCCGGGTCGCGATTCTCCACCTCTTCCTCCTAGAGGGGAGGGAAAGGAGAGAGCCGAGCGGCTGCTCCGGTAGAGCGCGAGCCGAGGCCCCTGCCGCCGGGGCTCCGGGCTGGAGGAGGAGAAGGCGGAGGCCGAGGCGGAGGGAAGTGCGCGTCACTCCCGGGAGGAGAGTTTTCACCTTTAAGCAGAGGTTGCGGTTGGCAGTTGCGTAAAAGCAGCTGCGGGCGCTGGGGCTCCAGGGGCTCCCTGGCCATGGAGAGGAGATCCGGACCCGGGGACGCCAGGAGCTCCGCTCAGTCTCTTTGGATCATTGCGTAGGCACCTGAGTTAACCGACGCTAGGCGGGGGAGGGGAAGGTAAGAAGCGACCGTACTGCCGGCCCCCTGCCCCGCCTTCTTTGCTGTCCTAGGGGTTCACCGCGAGGGCGCAGACCCGGGTTTCGCGCACCTTCCCGGTCCCTGGAGGCCTGGCCCACTTGAGCGTTGGGCATTTCTGCCGAAATAAAAAACATCCTTCTGTTCCCCGCAGCACCCTCCCGCCCCTGTTTTCCTTCCCAGTGTCTTTGGATTAGAAGTAACCATATTCCCTTGGAGTCAGTTTTCTCCGTTAAGAAAGGGTCCTTGGGAACCGAGTCTTGATTTCTTTCTTTCCCTCTATTTTCTCTTTACGTTTACGAGGACGGGAACAATGGATCTTTGAAAGTCTGTGTGAACAGCCTCAAACTTTCTGGAGCGGGCTGGGATTAAACCCCACAGGAAGCCGACTGCAGTGAAAGGTTGATGGACTGTGCCTTGCAGAGTTTCGGCTTCAGTGCGCGCGCTTGTGTTTGGGGGGAATCTTTGTCTCTTAGCTGTCCCCCTGGGTTGGTGGGTTCTCCATCACCCACTTCACTTTCTGTTACTTAGGGTGAGACGAAGCTTTAAAATAGCGTGCAACTTTCTTTTAAAAGCTGGGGAATAGCTTTAGCATTGGACCCACTCTCAGCTTTTTTCTCTGAAGAGTTGGGAGATCCTGGCAAAGGAGGGACTCTCACTGGGTGAATCCAAAGTGCTGCAGTGACTGCTAGTTACTGCACTCTCAGCAATAAAACTAAGGTCCTGACTACTGGATGCTCTCTGCTGAGGGTTGATGTGTGTCACCAGACCTCTCCCTGGAACGGAAATAGCTCACTTAATTTCTCCGCGTAAGGTTAGGAAAACAGACCTGATATATGTCTCCCTTCATCAGCAGTTGGGGATAAGGACAGAGTGCCCAATAATTGAAGACCTTTCGTTCTGCCTCTCACTACCTTGAGTTCTTTCCCCTTGTGCCAGTGTGACATGATGTGATGCCGCCCATTAACACGTGTTGAGATTGTTAGATGTAGTCTTCCAGAGAAAAGTGAGAAGAATCTAGAGAAAGGAGAGGCTTCTTTTAAACTGAAGGAGGCCTGAATTCCCAGGAAATGACCGCTAAAACCAAATACACATAAAATAGCTTTAAAGTTCTTTAGTTGGGTAGAACAGAGTTGTTAATGTTTGTTTGACTGTTGAAGGAGGCTTGCTCTTTTTGTAATTGTTCTGGGCATCATTCTGTGTTTATGATCAAAGAAGGTGCAGTAGGTACATCCTCTACTAAGTAAACGTTGGGTGGCACTTTTTTGGTGCTTTGTTCTGTCCTTGAAATGATCCCCGTCAGCTGTGGCTTTCAATTCAGTCTAATGGGTGCTATTTTATCTGATGAGTGTGTATTTATAGGCTCAGAAACTAAAGTTAGGATTGAACCCTGAGTCTTCTGTTCAATTTTTATCAGCCTGTGGGCAAGAGAGTAAGCTGAGGACTGCTCTGTGTGTGTGTGTGTGTGTGTGTGTGTGTGTGTGTAGGAAGTAGAATCTGTAAATTCTTGCAATGTGCTTGTGTGAAGTTTTTGTGACTTGGTTAATTGATCTAACCATAACCAGTGAATTTCAGAAGTGTCAAAGTCACAGAGTCAACAGGAAACCTAAATGGTGTAACCTTTCTACTAGTCACATTCTAGCAGAATTACTCAAGCCTGCCCTTAAACAGCTACCTGGAAAACAAGAAGACAGATAGGGGTAAAGTAGCCTTGTGGGACATTTTTGAAGTTGAAAGGGTACTACTTACTAGCCCTTTGCCTCTGCAAGTTTCTGAAATTTTAAAGATGAGTCATGTTTCAGAATGATAAAGCTTTATAATCACTACCAAATTTACAGTTCAAGACTCATATTTGAAATGCTGCATGTAAATATTTATATTATAAAGTGTTCTAAAATATTTTAGTATCCTCCTCCATCTACCCACCTACCATTCTTCCATTTAACTCATGATTATTAATCACCTATTCTAATTAGCTAATTAATTACAATAGACTCCTGTGGAAGAAGTCTCAGCACCTGCTCTGTGGAGTGTTTTGTTGATAGGGAGAGGGAGTTGGATGGAGTGGATGCAGTTGGAGAAGCCACGTGGCACCAAGATTCCTGTGTGGTGGTTTCCAGGTACCAAAATGAATAAAGTATAATTTCTGCTGTTGAAGAAATGTGTATAACCAGGAGAGAAGCAAATTAAAAGTTGGAAGGTCTAGCAAGTATGTAAGGAATTGGGAACACCATTATGCTCAGGATTCTTTAAGAAACCAGAGGATGAACTGATTGGGAGTGGGCCTGTGGAGCAGTTTTTTGAAAAATAAAGTTTATTAGTCAGACAAAATAATAGGGACTTAAAACTGATGACAAGATGCCATTTTAGAATGTAAAGACTGAAAGGACTTGAAGTCAGACTTGGGTCTAACAAAGCTTGGGTAGCAATTGCTACCATTTGCTACTGGGAAAAATCCTCTGATTTTCTTCATCCTTAAAGTGAATGCTTTGTGGAATGTTTTGAAGATTACATTGGGTTAATTTGCTATGTATATGATAAAACACTGTATAAGCGAGCGCTGCATGTTATCAAAAGAGATTTTCAAAATATGCATGTTTTTAAAAGCTATCATTGGATACAAATCATAGCTTAAATTTGCCTCAATCACAGATTTCCAATTTATTGGCCCTCTCCAGAGTGTTTGCTTCCCTCTAGGGAGCAAGTCTTTGGATTTTAGTCTCCAGCTTTGTCATACGGTATTCCTCACCTGTGCAGGCTTCTTCCCATCCCAGCCACAGGAAATCTTTTCATTTCATATGGGTTGTGAGCATTAATTGGAAGGATGGGTTGTCTGGCACAGTGCATCCATTGAGAAGGGCTGGTCTGAGTTTGTACTGTAACATTCACACTTACTCCCTTCCTCCTAAGCCAAGCTGGCCCTTTTTTGACTGTCCCTTACTTCCTTCTGTCCCTGCAAGATGAAAATGGGAAAGAATAGAAGAAAAGAAAGCCAGCAAGAAGAGCATTTTTGAGACCATGAAAATCATCCAGCTAGTTTTCTCCATTGGTAAAGACTTGTAATTTTCAACTAGACGGTTAAAGACTGTCTAGCAGCTGCTGTCTAGGTGAAATTTGATTCTGCTTTGGTTCTCTACTTCAAATAGAATTAAGATCATCTGACATTTTGATAAATTGCCTTTGATAGAAATCCAAACTCAGATATTTAAAGCTATTAAGTGTGACTCTGTTGGAGGGAGGGGGATGATATAAATGCAAACTGGTTTGCTGGACAATGTGACATATGTTGAATCCCAGCATAGAATTCCAGGGATCTTAAAAACAGTATTAAAACAAGGAAGTTGAGACCCAGAGAGGCTAACTAATTAGGTAAGGTCATATAGTAACTTAATGACTGAGCAGGGACAAGACCTCCTTTGTCTCTATTTCCAGACGACAACCCCCCCCCCATATATTTTCATTTATTCCATTTTGGCTTTGTTAATTGTATAGTTATTTGAATGTTTTCATGGTCAAATAGTTTGGAGTTGGGCATAAAAACTTGTTGCACCCAAGTTTAACACAGATCCTATATCTTTTCATTTCTTAGTACTTACACATAACATGGTGATCATAGTGGGGTGATGTTACTTATAATAAATTTCTGCCAAATAAGGAACTATGTGTAAAAATAATGTTAGCTTCACTTGCATTTTTTTAAAATAAACAGGATCAAGTTTAAAATACTGTAGAAGTGTACATTTTGTTTTCAAGTTGCAAGTTCCTGGAAACATTATTCAGATTTGTGTTGTGAATTACAGGATAAAGGCATACTAGAAATAGTTTGTATGTCCTTTTATTTTTCCTGCATTTGCTTTGGGAAATCTTTAGCGTTTGTTGTCAGGAACTGTGTTCAGCGAATATTTTGTTGCATTTGTAGAATGTAAGGTCCTGCTGCTTTCTTTGAGCAAAACAAAGATAAATGAGATGTGAGGTCTTTATTAAAATATCTCTTATAAAAAATGAAGCAGGCTTGGAGGCTGTAATTATTATCTTCCAACCAATTAATCCTGTGACAAATGAAGCAAAACTGTTCCAAAATTGTTAGACTAATGTCCTAACCAGATTTATAAAAAGATACGTATTTTCATTATAGCATGAGTGGCAAAACTTTCATGTTTATTGTATTAGGCCTTCATTTTAGTTTGTATAGTAAGTAAAAGTTGGGCAGTGTTTGGTGAATTTTATAAAATGAAAATTTTGTTGAAGAGAGATTGTGGCATTCTTAGTTTTAATAAATTAAAAAAAAATGGCTTTAGCATTGCATAGAAGGGCCCTTAGAACTTTCTTGTCTAAAGAGTTACAAGTTAAGATAATCCACATTGAGCTGCTCATTGTGAGTTTGATCTTAGAACATACAAACTCCCAGCACAAGCTGGATGTCCTCATAGGTCTGGTTACCAAATCTCTGAAGAGTGAAACTTACTGATTTGGAGACTTTCCTCAAATTATTGTCTTCCCTTTGGAGACTGCAAGCCTCCTGTTGTCATGATGGCCCAAGCTAATGGTGACTCATTTCCCTGAATAATGAATGGTTTTCACACACAATGAAATTGGAAAATTAATCATTAACATCTTAGGAATTGGCAAAGCTTAATTTAGCATAAGGAAAAAAAATGCCTGAATCCTGTTGTGGAAGGAATGAGAAACATGAATCATTTTTCTACAGATTATGGCAGAACAGAATGCCCCATATAACATCGTTTTTTTGATACCATCAGTGCTGCGGCTGCAAAATGAACTTTATGAGTGGAACTCATGAGTGGAGAAGGTGTGGCTTTAATTGCTCAATAATGTATATGTTGGTAGCGTTTCCCAGCCAGTGGCATGTTCAAGCATAAATAAGTACTGCTAATGTTGAGGAGCTAGTACTTTGATAGAAATTAGGATATATATGACCACATGTAGCTTAAAAGGCCAAGTGAGGGATGAATAGCCTTTCAGCAGGGTTAGTGACCGGTGCTGCTTTCCCAGTGCCTGCCCCTACCATATGGGAGCTGCTCCCAGTATAGGATGAGCTAGTGGATCACTTCCCTGCTGTCTGGTTACCATGTGCTCTTCTTAGCTTCAAGTATTTCTTCCTGTCTGCTGTTTGTGCTCACAGCCCTAGAGGTCACCTGTACCCCTGGTTGCCTGTCTCACTGTCAGGGATCCACCACAGTGCTGGGCAGTTGCTTGTTCATTGGAAGTCCTGATTTTGGACTCTGGCACCCTGAGCGTTGGTCAGCAGAAGGAAACTGTTGAGAAGAGGTAATGTGGTTCATTTGTTTGGCCTACATTTCATATGACCTAGATGGAGGTAGACTTTTTTTTTTTTTTTTTAAGAGAGGGACAATGAGAGAGAGAATCAGTTTTATTTAGTTTTTCATGTGGCTTTCCTGGTTCCGACACTTTGTTGTGTTCGTGGTGCTGGGGGTTTGAACCCATGTCCTTGTGCATGCCAAGCAAGTGCTGTAACCCCTGAGCCACAGCTCCAGTCTGGGTTTTGAATTTTGACTTGGAACTCAGCTTCCAGAGTGTAGAAAAGACTTCTTGGGTCTTTTGTTTCCCCTGCCCATTGCTAAGTATGTTGAACAGAGTATTGTCATTTTAGTGGCAGAGTTTAGTGGTAGATTTTGGTGCACACTTACAAAGTAAGGAAGATACATTAATGGTTTGATGGTACACATTTGGGTTAGTATATTTGCCAGGGCTTTTAGAGGACTTAAACTCTCTTCTGTTTATAGAGATTTAATAAACTCAGGTGATCACCTCTTCAGACCCACCAGACCAGTTTCTTTGTCCCAGCATGCCCTGGAATTTCTCCTCGCTCAAGCTGTCTTCCTCCTCCCCTCAACACTGGGCTCAGCTATTTTGAATACAGGGCCCATGTATTGTTTATATATATATATATATATATATATATATATATATATATATCCCCCCACAACTGTGTCTACATTTTCTAGCAGAGTCCTCAAGAGATTCTCAAAACTGAACTTGTCCCTGCTGGAAAGGTTCTACTCCCAGTGGCTAAAATTGTATTAAAAACAGGGCATGTATTACAATTAATAGAAATGGTACCCCTGAGTCCTGGTATTGCGATTAACAGAAACTTGGTTTTGCTGCTAGATTGAGTAGCCCTGGATCATTTCAGCTTGGACATCTTATTATTCATCTAGCCTGTTTCTTGGTCTGAAAGGCATGTCAGAACATATTCATTGTTTGTTTCTGTTGTCATTGCATTTCGATGTCTGTATAGCACTAGATCATGAACTTTGGGTGCGCTTATGATTGTTTATCCAACTCATCTCACATGTTTTATACCCCTACCCTCCCTTTCAGCATTCTACCAACATCTTTCCTGACTCTTTCTTCTTGAGAAGTATTTTAAAGCGTTGTCCCTGACACTCCAGAGAATGCAGACCACCGGCAGCTCTGGCCTTTGCTGTAACCGTAATTAAATCAGCCTCCCTCAGGTCAGGCTTTGGCTTAGGCTTGTTCTTTTGAAGGTCAGCTGTAAGGCTGACACTTGCCTGCGCCACCATTGTGTGCCTCTGCCCAGCCATCCGTCACTGTCAGCAGGTTGGAAGCCGCTCTTGTGTTACCAGCAGCTGGGAACAAGGACTGGGGGGATGGTCTAAGGAGCACTGGGGTGGGAGGAGGAGAGAGAGCAGCTTTTCAATAGAAAGAATTAAGGAGGGAAAGGAATCTGAGGAATAGGAGAAAAGAAATGGAAGAGCAGAGAAGGGTAGGTAAAATGACTCCCTCTGTGTCTAATATTCAAGGTTAAAGGACATCTTCCTGCAGTTTGTCTTTTAGTTCTGTTGAAAGACAAAATTACAGCAAATTTAGTTATGGATCTGTTGGGCTTTAATTGGAAATTCATGAATGGGACAGCGTCCATTCAACAAACTAGAAGGCAAGTTCCTGACAGGCAGTAGCAGAACAGTGGGTTTTTAAAAGTGGGAACAAGGAAGCACAGCAATACACAAAAGCTTAACATCAAGTTATTTCAGGTTACTTTTTT
>PVKS010030972.1:0-23871 GCA_004027875.1 Aplodontia rufa
CCCACTCTCTCTCTCCAGCTGCCTTGATATCACTTCTATTCCCTCCCCCCACTCCCTGCCACCCTCAATTAATTCCCCAGTGTCATAGGCAAGGTTCCCCTGTTTGTGTAAAAATTTACCCACGTTGAGGTTATTATTAGCTTAGCCAATTTAGTCTATTTCTGATTGTATTCTAGCTTGCACATATGAGAGAAAACATTTGGCCCTTGAGTTCTCTGAGTTTGGGATATTTCACTCAGCATAATTTTTTTCCATCTCCATCCATTTGGCTGCAAATGTCATATCTGTAATAGCAGAGTAGTCTTCCATTGTATATATGTACCACAGTTTTTGAATCCACTCATCCAGTGAGGGGCATCTGGGTTAGTTACATAGTTTAGCTATAGTAAATTGAGCTGCTAAAACATTGATGAAGCTGTATCTCTGTAATATGTCAATTCCAGCTCTTTTTGGAAAATACCCAGGAGTGGACTAGCTGAATCATAAGGTGTTTCCAGTCCTAGTTTATTGAGGAGTATCCACAGTGCTTTCCAGAGTTACTGTACAAGCTTGCAGTCCCACCAACAGTGTGACAGTGTTCCACTTTTCCCACAGCTCCTCCATCATCTGTCATTGTTCATATTTTTCATTTTTGCCACTCTGACAGGAGTGAGGTGGAATCTCAGTGAAGTTTTGATTTGCATTTCTCTGATTGCTGGTGATGTAGAGTATTTTATCATATATTTATGGGCTTTTCAGTCTTCTTCCTTTGAGAAATTTCTATTTAGCTCCCTAGTCCATTTTTTGATTGGATTATTTGTAGTTATGGTGTTCCGTTTTTTAATTCGTTGTATATTCTGGCTATTAGCCCTCTGTCCGAGGTGTAGCAGGCAAAGGTTTACTCCCATTCTGTAGGTTGTCTCTTGACACTCTTGATTTAGCTATGCAGAAGCTTTCAGTTTAATGGCATCCCATTCATTTATTCTTGACTTTAATGCTTGCATTATGGGAGTCTTGTTAAGGAATACTGTGCTGACCCCCATATCATGTAGTGTTGATCCTAATTTTTCTTCAAGAAATTGTAAAATTGATGGTTTAATTTCTTGATCTTTGAACAATTTGATTTGATTTTTGTGAAGGGTGAGACAGACATAAGGAACTAATTTCACTTGTCTGCATGTGGCTGTCCAGTTTGTCCAGCACCATTTGTTGAACAGGCTGTCCTTCTTCCACACTATGCTTTTGCCCCCTTTATCAAATAGCAAATGGTTTAAGATTTAAGGATTTTTCTCGGTATCTTCTGTTCTGTTCCATTGGTCTTTAATTCTGTTTTGTACTAATACCATGCTATTTTTGTGACTATAACCATATAGTATAATTTCAGGTCAGGAATTGTGAAACCTCCTGCTTCCTCCTCCTTGCTTAGTCATGTTGTGGCTATTCTGGGCCTTCTCTTATTCCATATGAATTTGAGAACTGCTTTTTCTATATCTGTGAAAAATGTCATTGGTATCTTCATGAGGATTTCATGGAATCTGTATAGGGCTTTCAGTAGAATGACCATTTTGATTATATTGTTTCTGCCTAACCAAGAATATGGAATGTTTTTCCATCTACTTAGGTCTTCTGCAATTTCTTCTTTTAATGTTGATAGTTTTATTCACCACTTAAATAGAATTAAAAATAAAAATAATGTCATCATCTCAATTCACAAAGAAAAGGCCTGTGATAAAATTCAGCACCCATTTATGCTCAAAATTCTGGAGAAGGTAAAGATCAAAGGAAGATACTTTAATTTTGAAGGAGTCATTCTTGACAGACCCATAGCCAGCATTATGCTTAATGGAGAAAGACTGAAAGCATTTCCACTGAATTCAGGAACAAGACAAGGATGTCCACTCTCCCCACTCTTACTCAATATATTTCTTGAAACCCTAGACTGATGGAAAGGAAATCAAAGGAATTTGAACAGCAAAATTGGAAGTCAAGATGTCTCTATTTGCTGGTGACATGATCCTATACCTAGAAGACTCAATAAACTGAATTAGAAGTCTCCTAGAGCTTATAAATGATTTCAGCAAAGTGGCTGGCTATAAGATCAACACTCATAAATCCTTAGCTTTCTTATACTCCAACAACAAGTCCACTGAACAGGAAATCAGGCAGTCTGTCCCATTCACAATCTCCTCAACAAAAAGAAAATACTTGGGCATCAATCTAACAATGGATATTAAGGACCTATACAAGGAAAGTTAAACTCATTTTAAAGTGAGCATAATTATTACTAAGTCTTGTGCCAAGAGTAATTATTCATTAAACTGAATTCAATGATGTAAACTTAAAGCAAATCAGGATTAAAAGTTAAGTATTCTCACTTTTCTTTGTTTTTGTGCTTTCTTTCTTTTCTTTTTTAAGAGAGAAGGACAATGAGAGAGGTGAGAGAGAGAGAGAAGCAATTTTTTATTGAGTTTTTCACCCAGCTTTCATTGCTCTGATATTCAGTTGTGTTTCTGGGTCCTGGGGTTTGAACCAGTGTACTCGTGCATGCCGGGCTAGCACTGTCACCTCTGAGCCACTGCTCCAGGCCCTGTTTTTGTGCTTTCTTATGTAAATGAGAAGAATGATTTTTATCTGTATAAGTGTTAGTTCAAGTTTTGCATCATTTCAGATTTTTCCATGTGTCTGATTATTTTCTTCTATTTAGATTTTTTTATGCTTTTACTTTTACCTATTATACCCTGATGCTTTTTTATAGCAAAATTGTCAGTTTTATTGTGTTGGAAATTGTTTATCTGTATTAGTTTTTTCTAGTCATAATTCACTGTTCTGAAGTACTCTGAAGTATCACTTCAGAGTCTTCCTCCACTTAATCTAGCTTTAGGGAGTATTAAATTCTATGATAATGTTTGAAAGAAAGTTAAAAAATTGAGTACAACATAAAAGTCATAAATACTATCATTCACTTATACAAATAAATACTTTAAAATTATGAAATTTAAAAAAAAATAACAAAATGACTTTTTTCTTACCATATGAGAAATGAAAGTTAGATCCAAAGAAATAAAGTATGTAAAGGTGTTAAACAGTCTTTAAAAAGGGTGGGTAATTGGGGGGGCACTCCTAGGGGTAATTCTAATATCCAGAATATATACACATTTTATATTATTTTGTTAAAAACTTGTATGGTTGTTCTATAACAAATCTCTTAATAAAAAAATGGGAAAAATATTAAAAAAAAAAACCTTAGTCTAGACTAGCTAGTCTAATCATAAGACCAGAATATTCCCCATGGCAAATTTAGGGTAGAAATCATTACAATTTTAGCAAATATTTTTATTCTTTGATTTTAGCCAAATTGCTAATATTTTTGAAAATACATCTTGGAAATCTCCTCCCACTCTCCTCCCTCAAATAATGCGTGCAGCAAAACTTATCTAGTGTTTTCCAGACTCATCTGACTTAAGGACCTTTAAGAACATGCCAAGTTAAACATTATCCAATACTTAAAGGTTTCAAATGGACATGGTTCAAGGAGTCTGCATTTTTACAAGATAATTTGTTTTTAATCAAGCAAATATGAGAAACCTCATTTAATCGTAATGAATTAAAGATCAGAGTCTTCAGTTCTTAATTCAGAACCCGACACAGAGAAAACAATAACAACATTGTCCTAATAACTTTAATACAATGTAAATGAAACTGTTCTAACTTTGAAATGCATGGGAAAAGACATTATAGACAAATATTTTACTTATTATTGGGTAGAATAATTTCTCCTAAATATTCAGCTAAAAAGTATCAGACAAATGTGTTATTTTGCCCAAATTTTAGTTTATCCTTCATAAAATCAAGAGGATAAAATAGTTTAAAAATATATGAAGGTTGAGAAATATTTGAGGGCTTGAAGATGATTATATTTAGAGATACTATGAAAACAAAAATAAAAGAAACATAAATGCTTAAGATTCATAGTTCAATAGTTGCATACCTGCAATAAGAATACTGGGATCCAATCTGTCCACAGCTGTGTGCGGTATCACCTTCACCCTTTGTTTTCCTTGCAAATTGCCCAATCTGTGGTATTACATTAGAGCAACACAAATAAAACTAAGAAGCATGACATTAAATAGTGTTTTAGTACTCTAAATGACTAAAAATGTTTTAAAAGAGTATAATAGTATTATCGATGTTCTAATAAACAATAAAAAATAAAATAATAGAAAATACTCAAGTGAATCTAATATGACAGGACAGGGACCATAAAAAAAAAAAGAAAAAAAATTGAAAATGGGCAACAAATTACAAAGAGTAAGGTGATATTGATTAGGTGAGCTATATCAATAATCACTTTTCCAGTGTTCTAGATGCATTGATTAAAATGTGGGGACTGTATGAGTGGATAGAGACAAGATCCTACAGTACATTATCCACAACAATGCTACCTAATATATAAAGACGTAGATAGATGACTTGTAAATGGATGAGGAAGACATGCTGTGTTCACATCAATCAAAAGAAGGCCCAAGTAGCTATATTAATTTCAAACAAAGCAAATTCCAAGGCTAGAAAATTAATCAGAGATGAAGGAGAACTTTATGCAGTATTATCAGGCTCATTTAACCAGAGGAAATAATAATCCTTCATGTGTTTGCTATTAAAAGCAAAATATCAAATTATGTGTAAAAATTGATAGAATGGTAGAAAGAAAAAGATGAATTCATTATTATATTTGGTCGATCTTCACTCATTCTTCAAAAAGGACAGAATAAGCAGGCAAAAATCACTGCGTACACTTAGTTGAACTAAACAAAATCACCAATCAATTGAATCTAATTGGCATCCGTAGACTACCTCATCCAACAACAGCAGAATGCACATTTTTCTTAAACTCATTTGAAATAGTCATCAAAATAGACCATATTCTTAACCATAGAATACACCTTAACAGAAGTGAAAGCATAAAAATCACACAAAGTATACTACTGGATCACAATGAAATTAAAATAGAAATCAATAACAGAAAGATAGGAAAATTCTGAAATGATACTTTAAAATCAACTTGTTAATAGCACATGGGTCAAAGAAGAAGTGTTAAGAGAAGATAAAAAACATTTTGAATTAAATGAAAATGAAAATAGTAAATTAAAAATAGAAAATTATTAGAGAAAGTTTAAAAAGTCACAATCTGGTTCCCTAAAAAAAACCATTGTAATAGATTAACCTCAAGCAAGATAATTTTTTATAAAAGAGAAGGGACAAATTATTAATACCAGAGATGAAAGAGGAACCATCACTACAATGCTGTAGACATTAATACGTAGTAAATATTATGATCATATCTGTGCACACAAATTTCATAATCCAAATGAAATGGACCAAATTTCTTAGAAAACACAGTTTGTTAAAACTCACAGAACAAAAAAATAATCTGGAAAGGTCTATATATGTTAGATAAATTGGTTCATTTATTAACAACCATTAAAAACAGAAAGCACAAGGCTAGATGTATTAATCTGTAAATTCTCCTCAAAATTCAAAGAAGTAAACAGTTTGAATTGTAAATAAAACCACCCCACAAAGAAAAGATTAGGTCCAGATGCTTAAGTGGCAAATCTTTTTTTTTTTTTTTAAAGAGAGAGGAACAGTGAGGGGGAGAGAGGAGAGAGAGGAAATCAATTTTATTTAGTTTTCAGTGTGGGTTTTCTTTCTTGGACACTTGCTTGTGTATGTGGTGCTGGGGTTTGAACCTACACACTTGTGCATGCCAAGCAAGAGCTGTAAATGCTGAGCTACCGTTCCAGTACCTTAACTGGTAAATCTAACCAAGTGCATATTAAAAATTATTGATACTCCACAAAATATTCGAAAATGGAAAAGGAGGAAGAAAATAACAGCTTGTTCTATTAGAACAATATGATCTTGATATGAACGCCAAATACAATTCCATGAGAATAAAATTGCACTTCAATTCTCCTTAAAATATAGAATTTGCAATAAAAGACAAGGATATAGAATCTAGCAACTTGTGCATCCTAGAATGGTAAGATTTGCTTAGCACCGTAAAGTAAGTCAAATTTCCATAGCATTAAAATAAAAGTAAAGCCACACAACAATATCAACATATGAAAATTTTATTTCTTGAAATTCAATATCCTTTCTCTTTTTTTAAAGAGAGAGAGAGAGGGAGAGAGAGCAACAGAGAAAGAAGGAGTACATTTTATTTAGTTTTTCATCTGGTTTTCATTGGTCAGACACTTAATTCTGTATGTGGTGCAGGGTTCGAACCTAGGTCCTCGTGCATACCAGGCAAGCAGAATACCTCTGAGGCACTGCTCCAACTCCTACTATCCTTTTATGATAAAAATACTCAACAAACAATAGAAAAAATATTTCTCAACCTGATAAAAAGCCCTTATGAAAAGCCAAACCTGACATCTTACTAAATGATCAAAGATCAAAAGTTTTTTCTTTAGGCTCAGGAACAAGATAAGGATATAAGCTTTTGCCTCTTGTACCTAACATTGTAATGACATTTCAAGACATAGCAATAAGGCAAGAAAAAGAAAGAAACCACATGTATTTTGTAAAAATAGAAGAAAAACTATACTCTAGGATATTATGTTTGTATAGGCAAAACTATCTCACGCACACACACATATATACAGAGAAACCATGGAAACTTAAAATGTGCTCAGTAAAGCAGCAATGTATGAGTTTGGAAATACACTTTCAAATTTATATATAAATTCAACTGTTATTACATATAAATTCAACAAAATTCAATAAAAATATAGAATTTCCATCAGGAAATACTAGGAAAAAGTGTGTTAATGTTCACACAAAATGCTAAGTTGGCTTTCTATTTTGTATCATATAGAAATGATCTCAAAATGGCTTATGAAGTTAAATAAAATAGCTAAATTTATGAACCTCTTTGAGAGTAAATCTTTGCCCTTAAGTAATTGTTTTTAGCTATGAAATTCAAATCATAAATAACAAACAGGATTTTATTAATTTGCTTAAAAACGTTTGGCTCCAGTGCATTCTGTCAAGAAAGAGAAAAAGCAATTCATAAAACCGGAGAAAACATTTGCCAATTATATTTCTGAAATGGAGTAATACCACCAATGTACGAAGAACCCTTTAATCCACATGAAAAGAAAATTTAACTTGAAAAATACAAGGTATTTAAACAGATATTTTTTTTCCTAAAACAGATATAACAAATGGTCCATAAACATAAAAAGAAAAAAAAGAGCCTAACGTCATTAATCATCATTGAAATGAGAATCAAAACCATAAAGGACATTGAAACTTCACTTAAAGCCTGCTAGGGTATTCATAATCAAATAACAGATGATAATAAATGTCGGTCCACATTTAGAGATGTCTGAATCTTCTCATGTTGCTAAAAGACATGTAAAGTGGTGCTACCATTTTGAAAAAATTTGGTAGTACCTAAACATGTTCATCCTATAGTTCCCACATGAACCAGTAATTCCACTAGTAGAAATAAAAGCATAGCCCATATTTACTCAAGGCAGATGAAGATATATTCTCAAAAATACTTTTACCAGAGATCCATAGGTGCCTGATGCATAATGTTTACAAAGCAGAACCAATCTGAATGACTATTATCTGAGAGATACACAGAATGCAATGTAACCATACAATGGAATATTCTTAGTGGTCATGTAATAGACTATTCTCTGTCAACAAAGAGGAGCATAGTACAAAGGCATGCTACAACAAGAATGAACCTGGAAACTGTTATATTAAACAAAAGCAGTCAGGAACAAAGGACCACATATTTTATGATTTCATTTAGATAAAATGTGCAAAATATATAATCTACAGAGACATAAATAAATCTGTGGTTTCCAGTAGACAGCAGTCAATGGAGACTGAATGCAAATGAGTACAGAAGTTTTGTGATTAAAGTATTCTGAGATAAGAGGCTTATGATGGTTTAACAGACCTGAGAGTTCACACTCTAGCACTGAATTAGAGATTTTCAATGATGGTCTTCATGCTTTATAAATTATATCCTAATAAAGCTATTTTTTAAAATACAGTTATATATATCTGCATACATATTATATCATGTTCTCTCTGAGACAATAGATATCGCTCTTACTTCATGATGGTGTTCTTTCAAAGTCATTTGGTGCTCAATAAGTAATTTTGTATGAATGAATGGAATGCTGTCTGAAAGATGCTTTCCAGGATTTCAATAAACTTTGAAGAACAGGCTGATGTTCTTAATCCTCTGTTACTTCCTGTCTTACAGAGTAGTAGCCCATGACGGGGAACCCCATAGGGCTAAAAAGCATGGATCAGGGGAGAATATAGATTTTTTTCTCCTTTGTGAGCAAGTTTGTTAAGATAGTCTGAGTCATGATTTTCTAGTCTGTGGAAGGCAGGACTGTTCTGAGGATGAAAAGAAATGTTAATTTAGGAGGCAGTGTTTCCCTCTCTCATCTCTTCTCATCCCTGTCCCTTCCCAGTCAATCTTGAGAAAGGATATTTCTCAAGTGTGTGTCTTCACTCATAACTCACCTTTTACTCTCTCTCATAAGAAAACAAGTTGTCTGCAGTATTTCTAAGCAAAAGATAAAGAAATTAACACATTAATTATATATTCTGTTATTTAATTCTTTTGTTTTTTTATAGCTTTGATAGTCTCTATTATCTTTAGAAAATATATTTCCCTATTTTTAATTGAAAAAGATGCATAGTGTTCCATGCCAGAAAATTCTTTTGAAAGCCATTTTTTCTATCCTTTCTATTTGCAAGGGCTTGGAAGAAGTTCCAAAGGGAAGGAAAAATGAATCATCACCTTCCTGTACATGTATATTGTCAGATTGGATTTGAAAATAGCCTTATATTGTTTGACTTCACAATAGCTAAACCATGGGCTTCTTTCAGTCCCCTCATCCTTTTGGTTCACCCAGTACTCCTTCTTTAGTCTAAGGATTCTATGTCCTTGGGCTTGAAGAGTGGTCGAATTAGAAGAAGACAATCAAAGTTCATGTGCACTGACAAATGTGTTTTTACCTATACAATATCAAGAGCCCAACCAAAAAGGTCAAAGCTGAGCAGGCACATAGATTTTGGAGCTAGGACCAGCCTTAGGCAGTTTGAAAGAAAAACCTGCAGTTTATTTAAGCGTACATCCGTTTCCTCCTCGTATTGCTATGGAAACTTTACTCTCCTTTGTTTTTTAAGCATCTGGGCCAGCTATATGACGCTGCAGAAATGCTATGGTGAATAGTGACATCAGGAGTTGGGAACCATCTTTCAAGATGTACCGTAAAGTCACTCACTGTCAGGCTCTGGAGACCACCTTATTGTGCTTCAATGTGCAGATTGCATAGTCAGTTTCTTCGCATCATTAGTAAATGGTAATAATACCAACACAAACTTCTCCTAGGATGATGTACTACTATATGTAAAGTGTATTAAAATGTTGCCTGGTAAAGTCACCATCTATGTTAGCTATTACTTTTGGGTTTCACCTTTCAACAATGTCAAGTAGAAAAAAAAAATCAGTGAATGAGCCCCAAAGGAGGCAATTGGGGATTGTTGGAACAGCAGTGCATTATACTGTGTATGAGTTACAAGCAAGGACAGACATGCTCTTTTTTTTAAGATAAATGAACAGGAAATCCAATCCTCACTGAGCCTCCAAGGCTTAGGTTTACAGAGAGTTGCCACATCTCATACTTGAATTTTCAGGTTTAACCTATAATTTATTATATCTAATGTGAGTCTATTGTCACAAGAGTTGATAGTAAGTCATTTATTTAATCAGGCTTTTCTGGAGTGATTCAGTGAAACAATTTATAGGAGACATTTGGAATTGGAATTTTTACTAAGAAGTAGATCACTTAGATTACTTGAAGTCTCTCTCTTTCTCTCTCTGCCTCTCTCTTCTCCCTCATTTTCCTTTCTTTCTGGGTGTAATGGTTGCTTTGCTTAGAACGTGGTGTTTTCCTAGCCAGAGGTAGGGTCAAATTGTCATAGGCATCCATCTTTTGCCATATGTGTCGGAGGACCAGGCTGAGTAAAACCAAGCTGACACACATGAGCCGTGGACAGGGACCCTGATACATGAAGACAAAATGGGTGATTCGATTTTGTGGGAAGGGGTGCCTATCCGAGCCTGTTCATGTATATGTTCTCCTTTATCCTTTTGAGAACTTCCAAGTTGTGTTTGTTTATTGTGTTTTTGTCTCTTAATTTACCAATCGTTATATGAAACACCACAGCTCAACAGAAAGTGTACAAGCTTTATTTATATCAAGAGAGAGAGCTAAGGTTACATCCAAGATAGGACACTTTCTTGGGCAAATTGTATAACTTCCCCAGGATCAGTGTCAGCATCTTCAAATGAAGATGATGTCAAGTTATGTAGACTGCTTTGAGAATTGAATACATAAGTACTGTATACACAGGATACGGTATAACCCGAACTTCTTCATCTTCTCTCTTTAAACTCTTCAGGACTTGTGAACTGAGCTGGTGTCCACCCCTGTTTGTGTTGCTTCTAAGGATGGTCGTATCTCAGAACCCTATCTCGGGATCCTAGCATCCTATTTTAAGATCCCAGGATCTGTGATTATTCAATTTAACAAACTAATAGGTGGAAAACATTTGTGACTGATGATATGTCTTTAAGATAGTGACAGCAGTCTATTTATGCTTTATAACCTATTAGATGTGATTTGCATGTAATTTGATAATGTACTTTCACATATTGGAAAATATGATTCACATGCAAATTCTGTGGTTAGTGGTAAGTCAAAAACTATTAAGCATTTTATGGTTGAACACCCTAAAGCTCCTCTTTGAAACTCTAGGTCAGAAAGAGACCTTTGAGAATATTTTTAGCCTATCTTATTAAATTTGCAAGTCATAAGGCATGAACCCTGAGGGGTTGAGGAGAACATTATAGCAAGGGATCTGTGGACCCACACATTCTATAAGCATGATTTATGGAATAGATGAATAATATTTCCACAAAATACTATGCTTTTTTCAAGTTTACAGATGTTTATTTTTGTGTGAAAATATCTATTAGCAGTTTCTAAATAAATTCATGAAGTGGTGCTGGTGAGGGAAAGCATCTATAAAATGTTTTGCTGTGTGATATAATTATTTACTAGCCAATAGACTAGAAATCATATGTTTTATCTGAATTCCTATATTTCCTGTGAGGGAACTGAATGATAAAATGGTGAATTTTTGAAGTGGCACAGTTAAATAAATGGTAGAACAAACTTTAGAAAACCTGTTCTCACCCTAAGGTTCTTCATACAACTCCCTAGGAATTTTTAAATTATTCTTTCAGTTTTTAGATAATTATAGGTGTACATGCAGCTATAAAATAACATTTAATGATTCTGGATGCCTTACCCAGTTTCCTTCCTTTCTTAACATTTTCAAATTGTACTAAAATAAAACAGCCCAGACACTGACATCAATATAACCAACAGATCCATTTTGGATCCACAGTTTGACTTATATCTGTGTACCTGTGCATGTGGATGTGAATGCAATTTTATCACAGGGAGAAATTCTTCTGTACACCACCATACTATGAGATTCTCATCACCATTACAAATACCTGAAATAATTAAATTATAAAGAGGTTTATTTTGGAGGCTCCACCTCATCAATGTTTGATGTATTGCTTTGTATTTGTCACCAAGCAATGGGAGGGAATGGTGAAACTGGCCACTGAAAAGGAAAGAATCTTGTGTCACTCAATCCCCTGTTGAGGTCATGTCCCCAATGACTTAAGGACTTCTCACTAGGTGCCACCTCTCAAAAATTCCACCATCCCAATAGTACCACCTGAGGATTCTGCTCACCTGAGTCAAGATTCCAAACAAATTCATCACCACAGGGATCCCTGCTGCTCTTTTTATAACCATACCTACTGTCTTTTATTGAAAAGTGATAAATTTTTCTCCATCTCCATAAATGCCATTTCAACAGTATCATATAAATTCAATTATATTCATATGATTGGGATCACCATGTTTCACAAAATAGTGCTCCCTCAAGCTCTTTTTTAGTCCTTTTCTATCTGTGTAGTGTTCCATAAGTGTGAACATACCACAATTTGTTTAACCATTCACCCACTGAGGGATAGCTGGGTTGATTCTACGTCTTGGGTTTTAAGATAAAACCTGCTATAGACATTTAGTTCAATTTTTTATGTAAGTATGATTTCTCATTTCTCAGGGATTAATGTTCAAGATGGTGATTTCTGGATTGCATAGTAAATCCATGTTTAAGTTAGTTTAGTTTTGTTTCTGTTTTGGCCAACTTACTGAGATATAACTCACATATAGATATAGCTAGAAATAGATATAGATATCAAACAATTCATTCATTCAAAGCATATAATGCGATGTTTTTTTCATATCCACAGAGTTGCTCATCCTTCAACAGAATAAATTTCAGAACATTTTCGTTACTTAAAAAGAAATATTACAATTCTTATTGGCTTGCCTCTGAATGTGAATTGTAATGTTTCTTTTTAAGTAACAAAAAGGTTCTGAAATTTATTCTGTTGAAGGATGAGCAACTCTGTGGATATGAAAAAAAAAACATTGAATTATATGCTTTGAATGAATGGGATGAGTCCACCATATGACCCTGCTATTCCACTCCTGGGTATCTTTCCAGAGGACTTAGAATCAGCACATTATAGTGACACAGCAATATCTATGTTCATAGCAGCACAATTTACTATTGCTAGGCTATGGAAACAACCCAGATGTCCCTCACTGGAAGAATGGATCCAAAAACTGTGGTACAATTATACCATGGAATATTACACAGCAATTAGAAACAATGACATTGCAGCCTTTAAAGGTAAATGGATGGCTATGGAAGAGATCATGATGAGTAAAATCAGCTTAACCCAGAGATCTAAGGGTCGATTGTCTCCAGTCATCTGTGGAGGAAGGGACTAGACCCTGGACAATGAAAAAGTTGGTTTATTAGCATGTGTTAAATCCAAATAAGATGTAATGTTTTATAACCTAATACTTTTCTTAGAGATATAGTGGGAAGGGGAAGGTTGGGATAAGGGAGGGTAATTGGGGGGGGGCACTCCTGGGGGTAATTGCAATATCCAGAATATATATGCATTTTATATTATTTTGTTAAAAACTTGTATGGTTGTTCAAAAATAAAAAATTAAAGAAAAAGAAACATTACACACTTAAAAAATACCTGTCTCTAATTCTATAATTGCCCAATCTTAGGGAAGCACTAATCTGTTTTCTGTTTCCTACACATGTATATTTCGAGCATTTCATACAGATAGAATCATAAAATGAGTCACCTTTTTGAATTTCTTCTATCATATTTTGCAGGTTCATCCATGTTATAGCATGCTTTGAGATGTTTTAATTGTCTAAAAACATCCCATTGCTTTTCATTGCTTGATTATACCATGTTTTATTAACACATTCATCAGTTTACATGCATGTGGATTGTTAGCAGAGTGCAAGGATTTCATTCTTTCCATTTTTACCACTCTTGTTGTTGTTTGTCTTACTTATGTAGAAATCCTACTGCAAATTAAGTGTGGGACTTTTTGTTTTATTTTGTTTTTTGGTCTTGGGGATTGAACCCAGGGGTGCTTAATCACTGAGCCACATCCCTAGTTCTTTTCACTATTTTTATTTTTTATTTTGAAACAGGGTCTAGCTAAGTTGTTTGGAGCCCGCTAGGAGGCTGAGGCTGGTCTCAAACTTGTGATCTTCCTGCTTCAGCCTCCCAAGTTAATGGGATTACAGGCATGTCCCACCATGCCTGGCATGCTGTGGTTTTTGATTTTCATTTCTCTTACATCAAATAATATCATACATAATATCATGTGCTTGTTGGCCATTTGCATATACTCTTTAAAGAAATATATGTTCAGATACTTTTCTCATTTAAAAATTGGGTCATTTATTTATTCTTGAATAGTAATTTTTAAATATATTCTAGAAAAAAATGACTATCAGAGAAATATTTTCAAAATATATCTTATTTTGTGGGTTGTCTTTTCTCTCTGGGCGATGTCCTCCAGTTTCTAATTTTTGCAATGTTCAGTTTATTTTGCCTTTGTTCATTTTTCTTGTATCATTTGTGAGAAACCATAGGCATAATCAAAGATACAAAGATGTATACCTACATTGTCTGATAGGAATTTCATCGTTTGAACTATCAAATTTAAGTCTTTGATCCATTTTGAGTTAAAATTTTTAAATATTTTGAGGTAGAGGATTTCTCACCTTATTTTTTCTTATCCCAAAGACTTGAACCTAGAACTCACAGCTCTATGTTGAATAAAAATGGTGAACATATACATCCTTGCCCATGCCTTATCTAAGGCAGCAGCATTGCGTCTTCAGCCATTATGTATATTGCTGACTGCAGGTTTTTGTAAACCCTGTTTCCCTACTTGACATATTTCCCTCTAGTTTTAGTTTCTTGGAATGTCCCCCCCATTTACCTCTGTCCACCCATGAACATGTATCAAGATTTGATAATGCATTTTTGGCCAAAATTATATGCTTTTTCTTCTTTAGATGGTTGATAGTATTGATTATACTGACAGATTTTTGCATGTTAAACTAGTTGGACATAACCAGAATAAATCCCTGAGTCACAGCACATAATTCTCTTTATGTAGCAGTGGATTATGATTTGTTGAAAGTTTTTTGTGTAAGTTCAAGAGAAATATTTGAATGCCATTTTAATTTTTATTCTCTTTGTCTGTTTTGCTATTTGGGTAATGATCATTAAAATGTTTTGGGGAGTGTTCTTTCTTTTTGCATTAAGAAGAGATCATGTCAAATTGTTGCTGACCGTTTTCTAAATGGTGGATAAATGTCAAAAGGAAACCATTTGGGCCATAATACTTTATTGAGGGTAGATTTTAAACTATTATTTCAATTTACTTAATGATTACAAAACTATTTAAGTTAATTCTCCATCTTAATTTTACAATTTGTAATTTTCAAATGATTGGCCCTTTTCGTTTAATTTTTTTAAGTTTACGAGCACAAAATTATTTATAGTCTTCCATTACTATCCTTTTTTAAAATTTCAAGATCTATAGAGATAAACAGGATTTTTAGTGTTCATCAATTATGTATTCTCTTTATTCTTATCAGCTATGCTGGTCGTCAATTAATTTAAATTACTCAATTAGGAAAAGAACTTTTTATTTTACTGATTCTTTTTACCATTTCCTGTTTTGAATTTCATTTATTTTTGCTCTTGTTATTTCATTTATTTTGCTTCATGTAGTCCCTTGTCCCTATTTTTTATGGTAGGAACTTCAATGTTTGATTTGAGATATTACTACAAATTCAATATAAGTATTTGTGCATACTTATTTTCCTTTCAGCACTACCTTAGCTGTATCCCACATATTTTAAAATGCTATATATAATCATTTTAATTACGTTCATGTAGTTATTATTTCCTTTTAGATGTTCATAATCTGCATGCATTAATTTGTAGTATATTGTTTATCTTTCAAGTTCCCAGAGATTTTCTTGTGGTCTTATTAAATTCCAATTTGATTCCGCATTGTTAGAAACTTTAATTTCTTTTAAATTTGTTGAGAAAGTTTCCATGACCCTGGATGTGGTCTCATGGTGAATATTTCTTGCCTTAAAAAATAAAAAAGTTGGGGATGGAGCAGAGGTTCGGCAGTTACAGGGCTTGCCCGGCATGCACAAGTACATAGGTTCAAACCCCAGCACCCATGTACACAACTAAGTGTCAGAGCAATGAAAGCCACGTGAAAAACTCAATAACCAATAAACTCAATAACTCTCTCTCTCTCTTTCTCTCTCTCTCACTGTCCTTCTGTCTTTAAAAAAAATAAAAATAAAAAAGTTTGTGCTGCTATTACTAGGTGAAATGTTACATGTTGGTAATTGATCTAATTGGTTGATTAAGTTGTTCTCAGTTCCTTTATCCTTGCTAATTTACTGTTTAGTTGTTATCAGAGGTGGGTGATAGAATTTCCAACTCTATTCATGTATTTGTCTCTTTTTGGCTTTCAACTCTGTCAGTTTTTGCTGCATTTATTTTATGGATCTGCTCTTTAGTGCATACACATTTAAGATTTCTAAGTCTATCTGCTGGGCTGATCTTTTTCTCATTCCATAGCAACCCTTTTGCCTGTAACAAGTTCTTTATTTTGAAGTTTATTTTATCTAATGTGAAAACTGCCTCTTCTGTTTTATTTTACCTATGTTTATGAATTAAAACTTTTTCATCCTTTCACTTTCATTGTGCCTGTATCTTTGAATTTGAAGTTATTTTCTCATAGTCAGCAAAATTAAATTCAACTTAATAGAATTATTTTTTTTCTTGTTCAGCATTAAATTTTGGAAGTCTAGGTGATGTGTTCACAAACAATGGTTTAATGCATAAATTTACATATTATGAATGTTAATGAAGACTGTTCATATTTTGCATATCCTTCATGTTCCTTATCTTGTTTGCTTGTGTGCTTTATGTATATTTGCACCCCATTGTACTTAATTGCATAATGAATTCAGTTAAATTTAAGGAAACTGTTGACTAGATCGTGAAGAGCCACTTAACCACCAATAATTTAATGACTTAGTACTGTAAGACAGACTCAATCCCTCTCTCAATAAAGGTAAAATTAAAGGTATTTTAAAATATCTGCACTGGTGTATGCCCATGGTGGCATCTAAGTGGGTTTTTATTTCTCTTGGGAAGAGATCATCAGGCTGTTTTCCTAGAGGTTCAAGCACCAATGAGGTTGCAAATACACCAAAATCTGGAGTTGAAGTGACAGCTTTGTAATCTTGGATGCCTAATTTTATCATGAAAATGAGAGAAGATCCATTTTTTAGGTCTTTGCCACAGTAGGCAAACCTGAGAGATGGAAAAATAAAAGCAGCAAATGAAAACATTGAAAATTTCCAAAGCAAATAAAATATTTATCTTTGCATGATCCTGCACTTATATTTTTATGATGAGAAGTAATTGTATTGTATTAGAAGACAAATGATAATGAGAACTCATAAGAGAAGAGAACAGGAGTGAATTAGATGACTCAAGTGTTAAATGTCATCACGTTAGGTGAGAAATGAGAACTGTTGCCAGCAGGATTGGAATGCTCTGCCTTACAGGGATTTCAAATAGTCTACTGATGTTTGGGATCTTGATCTCTGTGCTATAAAATAGGCTCTGCAAGAAAGGCTGGCTTGAGATATGTAAAAGTGGAAGTCGCTGCTATCATCAGCACACTTAGCATATACTTTAGGCATTTTTTAAAAGAGAGACTGACAGTGCGAGAGAAACAGAGAATAAATGTCATTTAGCTTTTCATGTGGTTTTCATTGCTCCAATACTTTGTTGTGTGCATGGTGCTGGAGTTTGATCCCCTGTCCTTGTGCACATCAGGGAAGTAGTAGCACTGTCACTGCTGAGCTGTTTTAGGCATTTTTAGCCTATTACAAAGTTCACACTCGACTTGAAAATGAGTTTCGTAGTTAGTGTTGAACTTTCAAGTCATTAGAGCTAGTAATCAAATGATAGAGAAATAATTATTTTCAGAAACGACTACAATGATAATGTGAGTTGATGAAAACAATTTCTATATACAAAGTTCTTAAAGTAGAAGGGATTTGTTCATAAATGTAGAATCAGATAGAGAGACATTAATCAAAAGTGCAGTGCCGTCTCAGGGGAGATCAGCCAACATCTTTGATTTTAGTGATCACTGGCAAGATGATCAGAGCACCGTGTTCCTGTTTGGCAACGCTGCCTTCACTTTGTGGTCTGATGACTTTTAACACTTGACTCATCTAATTCACTCTGCTGTTTTCTGCTGTTCATGAATTCTCATTATCATTTGTCTTCTAAGTCATAAAACAGTAACTTCTCATTGTAAAAGTACAAATTCATGTCCATGTGTTTAGTCAGGTTTGCATTGATGTAACAAAAATATCTGACAGGAACAACTTAGAGGATCAAAGGTTTATTTGGGGCACACAGTTTCAGAGGTCTCAGAGTATAGATGGTTGACTCCATTTCTCTGGGAGAAAGATGGGGAAGAACACTTTGGCAGAAGGGCATGGTGAAGTACTGTTTATTGGGTGCCCAGAAACAGGGAGAGGGAAGGAGGAAGCGGCCGCAGGGAAGATGAGCCCTTCCAGGGCATAGCCCAGTGCCTCATTTCCTCCAGTCATGTCTCACTTGCTTATGGTACTATCCGGTCCATTTAAATGAACATGGACTGATTAGGTCACAACTCTCATAAACCAATCAATACTCCCTTGAACATTCCTCTTTTAGCACATGAGTTTTGGGGAAACATATATCCAAATCACAGCATCATGCAAACATATATACTCTGGATGCTTTAGAAATTCCCAGTGTTTCCTTTAATGCATGTATTTATTTATTTATTTTTTTGTACTGGGGATTGAAACCAGAGGTGTTTAAACACTGAGCAACATTCCCAGCCCCTTTATTTTGAAATAGGATCTGGCTAAGTTGCTTAAATCCTCACTTAGATGCTGAGGCTGGCTTTGAACTTGTGATTCTCCTGTCTTAGTGTCTAGAAACGCTAGAATTACAATCATTCACCACTGTGCCCAGCTCATGTGCCACTTTTATACATCCATTTCCCAAGCTATCCACTGCGGCCAATCTCTAAGGAATTAATCTAATGATAAGATATCTGAGATTATAGATCTGAGACAAAGTCTTTGGATTTTGATGTTTTCACTGTTAATGCTTCAATACCTTGATGACTCTCAGAAAATAGCCTGACAGTTTTTTTTTTTCCTTGAGAAGCAAAAGTTTACACTACCATCCCTGTGGGGTTTACCCATCTTGTAAATTTTCTTATCCTTACAGAGGGATTAAATCAAATTCCATCAATAGCAATTTACTGACTATATAGAATAGAGAGATTTAGTAACTTTTCTGACTCTATCTTTGTTTCCGTAAAATGGTATCTACTAGTCACAGATTTATTATGAAGGTAAAATATAACTATATATATAGTCCTTGGCACAAATTGAGTATTATATAGATAATATCTACTCATAAATTTCTCATTACCAAATGTGACATGACTGAAACAGAAGTCTCTGGAAATGACATCAACCCAGTGTCTGAGGCTCATAAATTAGTCATTCTAATTGATGTCTCTTTCCCTCCTTCCCCTCCTCCTCTCCATCTGGAAATTCTCTCTCACCAAGTAATGAAATCCATCTCCATCTTCTTGCCTCCAGGACTGTCACCAATCCCAAGCCATTGTCATTCTGTACTTATAGTTCTGTACACATCTCCTAATTGACTTTCTTTCTTGCATTTCTTATATTTTACCCCTCCTGCACAGCAACACTATATCCACAAGTTAGTAAAGTCATCTTTTACATTCAGAACTGTGCTCTGAACCTCAGTGGCTTATCACTGAAAACTCATGCCGTGACTGTGCGTGATCTTCCCATGCCCGCACTTCTGACCTTGCCTCTTCTTTGTGCATCTCTCTGACCCTGAAGTGGTCCGGCTCATCCCCATCTTAGGACCACTGATCACTCTAGTTCTTCTGTCCTCAAGACTTACATGTCAATGTCTTCAAATCATTCTGGCTTCAGGTCAATTGTCAACATCACAGGGAGTTGACTGTGACCACCGTATCCAAAATACTCTCCCTCCCTAAATGCTCTCACCCACATAACTCTGTTTTATTGTCCTTAGAGGTGTTATAAATGTCATACAATATCTTATACTCATTATTCATTTCCCTCTTACTAGTATTTTAGAATATTGATCCAGACATAAACTTAAGTGCTTAGGTCAGTGTCTCAATAAATGCTCATAGTATATATTAACTTTAAGAAGAAGTATCAAGCAATAAGGTAATTAAATATGCTTTTGAAAATTCTGCAAGATTTAGATTTTAGTTCACTAAATTTCAATATTTATTAAAATATCATGATTCAGTAAAATAACCAATCTTGAATATTGGCAGATAATTTTGAAAGAAATAAAAGAATCAGATTGTGTACCATATCTAATAAAGTGTGATAAATTGAAATTACATTTTCTGTAATTAAAAAATGCCTTTCACTATGGCAGAAAGAAGTTGATGTGAAGTGTCTCATTTCTAATCTTATTTTTGTTTAGCTGGTTATAGAATAAAAAGCTATAATTTTAAATGACAAAAATCCTGACGCAAACACATGAGCACATAAAAAGATGAATAAATAAATTGAATAATAAAATGGCATCTTAATTGGAACCCTATTTTGTGGAATTGAGTTGAGAGGCATTTCTTTGGTTATGACCTATCAAAAGATAACAGGTTCTAATTAAGAAATGTGTGTGGTTGTATCATGTCTATCTTTTATTGTATTTAGTAGAATATTATAAAGTTCTTATAAATAAACTTATATTAGAAAATGCTGTGGACATATTCAGTTCCATTAAAAAAAAGTGTGATCATTGGGTAAATAGACTTACACATTTCATTAAAAGTGCCGTCAGTTTATAAATAATACATGAGTTGATATACTCAAACATGCTTCTTAACCAATGTGAAAAGTTCTATCTGACGGTGGAGTGCATTTTAACAGCTGAAATACATACATTCACCATGAATATGTTCAAGTTACAGCTGGCTTCCTGGGATACTCTGACCAGGAGAACATGTATATAAAAAAAATTTCTCAGATTACTTTCTTACTTCAAAATACTTACCCCACCAAAATAGTCCCTCATTTCTCCCCCAGCCTTACTAGTTACACTTAATGAGTAAACATTGTGGAGATATTTTGAAGTATGTATACAGTATAAAATTATTACCACAACCAAGTCAATTAACATATCCAATGCTTCACATATGTTTTATATGTTTATTTATTGTTTTTGAGTAAAAATATTCTTGGAAATAAGGTTGATAATGATAATTCTTACAATTAACAACCCAATGATAACATCAAAAATAATAGATTTAACTCCTTTCCTTTTCTCCCTTCACCCATTTTTGATTGCTTAAATCCATGCAATAGCAAGGGAAAGGATTTTAGATATACTAATGAATGCATACCCTCAAAGAAATCTAAATTTGTTTTTAATTCTATCTCCTTATGCTGTAAAATTCCAGTGAAGGATAAATAGAAAACGTCTTTAGCTTAGGTGTTTAAAATAAAAAGATTTAATGAAAGTACTCTAATTGCGCAGTCTTTGTTTATATGGACAGATGGTCCCCATTATACTCTGACTCAGTACCATTATACCTGTCAAACTACCTGTTCCCAGGTGGTTCCTAGAATCTGACAACTAATTCATTTGAAAATGTTCATATAGAAGTAAAAAAAAAATAGCAGTAAAGATGATGAACTTTTATGGAAAACTTCACTGGAAAAAATAATTAATTTGACTATAGTAGTAAATGTGTACACGGAATATCTTTAGCTATTACTAATACTTTCTTCAATTATTTTCCATTTATTTTATCTAAAAGATACACAAAGCCTTTCTGTTCTCGATGATATTCATCTTTTGACTTAAAATGTGCCTTCTCACGAAAGATGTCAAAATGCTTCCTTAGTTTGGTTTTGGTATTGCTATTTTCTTTCATTATAACTTTTCAGTGCAAGCAGTGCCCATGAAGTTTTATAAAGTTGAAAACATCCTTATTTCCAACATATGTGGCTTTTCACCAGCGTATTTCAAAATCCAAACTAATACCATTACTTTAAAAATTGAACTATTAATTTCCACACCATTTAACTTCCAATTGCGTTCTGAACCTAATTTAATTTTAAATTTACCTTTAAATCGTTAAGAAAATAACACTAGTTGAAATACAATTGCAGGCCATATGGTTGTTTCAGGTCTTTCCATTTGTGATGCAGAATTTTATTTCAAATGGGCTTGTTTACTTTGCTCAGTGTGCAATTCATCGGTTTCTAGAACTTACCCTTCCAGCTCTTACATTTTGTTAAGCCTTTTTAATCTTCCATTTACCAATTTGTTTTCATTTTAATGCTTTTCAAAAAATACTTTCTAAGTCTTTACTCATGTGTTATCATTGGTGAAAATCCATAGCTGACCCATTTTCTCTTTTTTGCCAGACTTTAGAATTCACATCCTGAATTTCATCTTTTTGGCCCAGTGTCTTCAGCATGTAGTGTTGCAGATTCTGACCTTCAGTGCTTCCCTGGCTCATCTTGTTGTCATGGACAGTCCCGGAAGATGCTGCTACACAGACCTCCCAGTTACTGTGTAAAGCACTCTGATTCTTTCCCAAATATCCATCTAGGAGTATCCTATCCTCTTACCCCAAATTATGTTCAATCACACCCAAACATTCCAGGCATGACAAAAATATACCTAGGAAAATGTGATAACCAAATCTGAGTTTGCCCAGCACCATTTGTTGAACAGACTGTCATTCCTCCATATTATATTTCGACCCCGTTTGTCAAAGATCAGATGTTTAAAGATCTGGGGGTTAGTCTCAGAGTCTTCTATTCCATCCATTGGTCTTCATTTCTATTTTGATACAGTACTATGCTGTTTTTGTTGGTACAGCTCTACAGTATGTCCTCAAATGGTTTACACCGCCCAGGAGAGACACAGTGACTTGTCTTTCTAAGTGTCTGTTCAGCAGACTGTTGAGTGTGAATCTGGCCAGTGTGGGAGTATTTACATGTCAAAAACTAAGGTGCTGCAAATTATGTCTTCTCTTTGCCAGAATAGTGGTGGTAAAATATGTAACACAACACTAGTAAAGATATTTCAATCATCATAAAGTAATTTTTCAGAGGATTCTTACTGATTGGGAAGTCACTTGTAATTTTTAAACAATGCTAAAGGAAATCCTTAATCATTTTTTTAATTTTAATTTTTATTTTTGAACAACCATACAAATTTTTAACAAAATAATATAAAATGTGTATAGTTTCTGGATACTAGATTTACCCCCAGGAGTGCCCCCCCAAATTTCCCATGCAAATCCCTCCCTTCCTTTACCCACAATATCTCTAAAAAAGTATTAGACTGTATAACATTACACCTTATCCAGATTTAACACATGATAATAGACCTCCTTTCTGAATGGCCAGAGTCTAGTTCCAACCTCCACAGATGAGTGGAGACAATCGACCCTTGGTTTTCTGGGTTAAGCTGATTTTACTAAGCATAATTTCTTCCATAGCCATCCATTTACCTTAAAAGGCTGCAATATCATTGTTTCTAATTGCTGTGTAAAATTCCATGGTATATATGTACCACAGTTTTTGGATCCATTCATCCAGTGAGGGACATCTGGGTTGTTTCCATAGTCTAGCAATAGTAAATTGAGCTGCTATGAACATAGATATTGATGTGTCACTATAATGTGCGATTCTAAGTCCTCTGGAAAGATACCCAGGAGTGGAATAGCAGGGTCGTATGGTGGGCTCATCCCTAGTGTTTTGAGGATTCTCCACACTGCTTTCCAGAGGGGCTGTACCAGTCTGCAGCTCCATCAACAGTGTGCTAGTGTGCCTATCTCTCCACAGCCCCTCTAGCATCTATTATTGTTTATTTTCTTCAATCTTTGCCATTCTGACTGGCATAAGGTGATATCTTAATGTGGTTTTCATTTGCATTTCTCTGATTACTAGTGATTTAGAGCACTTTCTCATGTATTCATTGGCTTGATCAATGTCCTCTGGTGAGAAGTCTCTATTTACCTATTTTGCCCATTTATTATTTGGGCTATTTGTGTTTTTGTAGTTGAGATTTTTGAGGATTTTATAGATTTTTGATATGAGACCCCTGTCAGAGGACTCATAGCCCATGATTCTCTCCCTTTCCGTA
>PVKS010030973.1:0-23863 GCA_004027875.1 Aplodontia rufa
CCCTCCCCATCCCCTTCCCTCCACCTCCAAGTTACCTAGGGAGCTTTCGCCCCTGTTGCACTGAAAGTCATTTGCAATTTGAGGCTTTGTTAGGTCAGCCGTCTGTCCTACTGCTTCAACATAAATTCTAGGGTTTCTCTCATCTGTTGATACTAGAATTTATGTTGAAAAATAGAATTCTTAACAGTGACATCAACATACAGAAGTCCAACAAAGCTCTGGTTTTCTCGTGATACTACTCTAAGTAAGGTTGGTTTTATACAATATAAAAATCCTTTCTAGTATAATTTTTTCATTATTCAGGTGCCCAAAGCACAGTCCTCATTTGTGTATTGTCTTACTAAACATTATTTACAGTATTCTTATTTTCAAAGACACCAGTGCTCGAGATTAAACCCTTTCTTCTTCCACTGATGAGCCTTTGAGTTTACCTTTTTGCTGAGGTTGCCAGGAAGCTCAGAGTCAAATGAATATTTTCAAACACTGTAAATATATTAAAACTGGACTGGAGTCACTTTCCCTTTCAAAGGTTTGCTCCTCACTGCTTACAGTAACATTGTGAATGTGTCTTTCCTTGGAAGCATCTCTAATGCATTTTGCATCAGGTAAGGAAAAAATAACCATCTCTAGGAGTTGAATGGCTGTTGCCCAAAGATAGGGCTGCAGCTCCCTCCACTCAGAAGCCCTGAATTTGCTTGTCTGCCAGAGTCTGGGGATGAAGAGAGCTAATTAGCTCCCCTCCCATTCTAAACACTAATCAATCCTCACGAACCTCTTGGCTCTGGTCCGCAGCTGATAATGCAGGAGGCACAGGGCTGCCTGGGCAATTCTAAAGCTTGGCTAGAATCTACTATCCTGGGAGAATCATAGCCCCATAACTGTCTTCTCCTTGTTAGCAATCAGGAAGCGGCTGCCCACTAATTCATGCTGCTCCAAAATTGGACACTGATATGTAGGGGACTTTGGAACATTTTTCTGGCTCAGTGCAAGTTTATGAAAATCCATCTGGGGGAGGCTGGGGAAAAGGATGATAAAGAGTGACACTGGAGGCTTCCCACAGTGAATAGAGCCCAGTGCAGAATTCTGGCAGCATAAAAGAGCATGCACTGGGATTCAGGATAGCTGGACCCTGGATTTAACACCAGCAAACCACATCATCTCTCCCAAGTCACTTCTCTCCCTGGGTTGAGGGGGCTTCTCTCCAAAGTGAAGAGTGAGGACCATGTTGTATTCTAGGTTTGCTAACGGATGTTCTGATAAAAAAAAAAAATTGCATGTGGATAGTCCATGTGTGAATGAGCTTAGAAAACTGGACAAGTAAAGTTAAAGAGTCTTTTCTCTTATAAGACTCTATAGAGTCTTTAACATGAGCAATGATTCTGCAGGTCAGAGTGATATAAAATGGAGTGTGTTTTAAGGATTTGCTTTGAGAGCATCTTGCGGGCCTGTATTCCAGTCGGGGCTGCTGGGCTAGAACTCAAGCTCATTACCATCCCACATTGCCTCTCCAACCCCACAGTCCTCTGTCCCTGCAGAGGAAGGCGGGACTCACCCCGGGCTGGGTCTTCCAGCAGGTCCATGATGACCGAGTCTGCCCCCTTGGTGTAGACAATGATCTCACCGGTCAGCGGGTGCCTCACCACAACGGACATTCTCTTCCTGACAGAGTCGAAGCCCAGGGTGCAGAGCAGGTCAAAGGTGAGGCAGGTGCCCTGGGGCAGACGCACAGTCACCTGCTCCGGCGTCCGGGACACCATTGTGAAGCTATAGGCGTGGGCAGCATGCACCAGGGCTGCCTCGTCAGGGCTCTCAGCCTCATAACAGAACTCGGGGTTGGCCAGGCTGAGAGCTGGGGACTCTGGCACCTCATCCAAGGATGCACCTGACCCGGACCCCAGGATGTCTCCCTGGTCCCATGTGCTGCTCCTATAGCCGCCATCTGTGGAGTAGTCTCCACTGCACACAGATGCATCTTCTTTCTCCTCGGAGTCTGTGGTGGGCATGTTGGCCCCTAAGCTCTCCCCCAGGTCCGTGTCAGAGGGCGCAGTGGATGAGATCGACTGGCTGAGGCCCATCAGCTTCAACCTCTGGAAGAGCTGCTGAATCTTCTCCAGGGATGTCCCCAGAGCCTTGGTGGAAGGTGGGACGGTGACCTGTGGTCAAAGGAGGAAAGTCAACCCTCACACTATTAGAAACACTACCAAGCTATCTCATGCAGAGCAGGAAGGCAGATTTGCGGTAAGAGCATCATCTGGGCTTCTGAGATCATGGGCGAGTCTCTCTGCTGCAGGCTGCCACTTCCCCACCCATGAAATGAGGGAGTTGGCTCAGACGTTTCCTTCCAGGCCTGACAGCCTAAGGGTTGACAGGGCCCTTTTTCCTCTGTCATCCCATTCTGATCGTGGACACAGGAAAGACAAGGAAATGAGAGTTGAGTACTGGTGCTATGAGTTCTCATTCTCACCTTTCCCAAACCCCTACCCTAACTGTATCTGCCTTATCTTTGCATCTCATTTCATCTTCCGAGCTACTTAATGAGATTCTATCAACTTCCTGCCTTATGGATGAGGAAAGCTGAGGCACCGAGGGGTTAGATAAATTGGCCGTGATCCAGGGCATTCATAGAGATGTATTGGGAAGGAGGGAGAAGGGTGGGGGGAGAAAAGGGTGGGCTCTAGCGGGTGATTTTAATTTTAAGAATATATATATATCATCTCATTTCATTGGATGTATTTTTGATTGTACAATAACCAAATTTCTTAATAAGAAATGATGTATCAGAAAAAATTGGCCATGATCATCTAGTGTGCAGCTGGTAGAGCGGGAACTCAGAATCTGGGACTGCCTGACTCCAGAGATTGGACTCTTGAGCTATCTGTCAGCTTGGCCCCCTCATGAACTTGACAACTGATAGTTGTCTTCCCAAACAGTACTTCTTCCCTTTCCCCCCAAAATTTCTCAGATAATGCTTTCTGACTCCCAAATTTCCCTGAAAACTTCTGATCACTGGTGACTTTTCTGTGACTTTTCAGGGTTGTTTGGACTCTGCCCATCTTAACGGGAGGTTGTGGTTTAGTGTTTGAGTGAATCCCTTTCTATGACTTTATAAATGCAAGTTGTACCACCTAGTTATTCTCATCAAGGGAGCTTGGTGAAGAGTTTGTGGATAATTGAAGACAAATCCGCTTCAGTAGATTTCAAAGTATAACTTTACATAAGTGACCATGCTTATTCCCATGGGAAGAATACCACCCAGTGTTAATTATTTTTTAACCCCTATATAAAACCAATGTAACATGAGATTATTAGTAAGCATTACAGAGTTACAATGGTTCTGTCATGTAATTACTCATACCTCTTCATTAAGTCACGCAAGTTCTCAGGCTTACTATTTCTTCACTTGTTAAATCCAAAGACTCACCTCATCGAGTTTTGGGGTTGGGAGAGTTAAATGATATTGCCGGTAAAGTGTACTAATAAGTAGTGGGCTGGCAGCTGGACAAGAGCTCAGTACACATAGACTTTTAGTATCTACCATGCAGGCAGATAAACAAAATCTGAAAGTTGCAGACAGAGTTCATATATGACTTTTTCCATTTTATTTAACATAGGGAAACAGACTCAGGAAAGATAAGAGACTGTCTCAAAGTCTCACAGTGATGAAATGGTAACGTTTGGCTGGGATCCAAGTGTCAGGTCTCTCTGATCAGGGCTTCTCCTCTTGCTTCCATCCCACCTATACTTCCTTACCTCCCTGTTCTCCTGTCCACCCCTCCACACCCAACCATCCTTGGTCCTTACCCTCTGTCTGGGCTCAGTGGTTGTGGACACCATGACGGAGTTGCAGATGGTTAGGGCAAGGAAGAAGTCAGCAATGGAGGAAGTGGTGGAGTAGGAAGTCTTGGCGGGTCTGGCCTCTGACAAGGTCTCCAGCCACAGGGCAGCATCTCGCACCTTGGTCAGTAAGTTTTTATCTGGAGTCACATCTTTTTCCTGGAAGAGAAAGGCTTGAAAGTCTTTCCTGAAGGCACTGAGAAGGAAGGCGCCCAACAGTGGACTTTTGGCATGCCTGGAGGAAAGGGTGACAGCATCTGCGCTGCAGTCTTGCATCTGGCCTGACCACTGCTGACTCTGATTTGATTTGATTGCTCCCTGCCAATCAACTCCTCATATCTACCAGCGACCAGGTCTTGGGGAGTTCCTCCCTCCCGGTGTCTCCTCACCATTTATTCATCATTCCTCCTGCTTCCAGCCATGCTCAGACCCTCCAGTCCTCAATCTTGGATTTCTAAACCAACCTTTAAACTCATGATGCTGCCTCTCTTTTCTTTTAAATCCTTAACACATATGATTTTTATATTCCCTTTCCTTCATGGTACTCAGAAAAATCTTCAGACCTCCATTGTTGACATGATCAATTCATCTGGCATCTAGAGTCTGTCACCATTTAGATTTCTACTCTACCACACAATGTGGACCCTCAGTTCATCCTGCTGGTCTGTTTGCTGCGTTCTGGATGTGAACTCTCCTGTGCTTCTGATAACACTTTGAGAAATTCTCACTCATCTACTAAAATACTGCCTGGACCCCAACAACCAGGAGAAGTCTCAGCTGCCTCTGAGATCTTATCCTGCTTAGAATGAGTTCTTTTTCTTCTGAACCACAGCAGCAAGTTCTTGAACTGGGCATGTTCACATGCAATGTGAATGAGGGACATGTGCCAAGGTCCGGATGAGGACATTTTGGGACGGTGGGAGGTATGGATCTAGCAAGTCCTACCCAACCTGAAGAGCAGTGGCTTCTTTGGCTACTGGAATGCACCAGTGCTGGCCCACTTTGCCAAACAGCCTGACTTTTCAGGACAAAGCAGACAAGTGACCTGCTTTCTTTCTTTCTTTTTTTTTTTTTTTTTTTTTTTGTCTCTGGGTTGGATCTGACTCATGGGTTTCTAATTTTTCACATCTTTATACAAGTTGCCGCTTGCGCCCTCCCTTTGGCATGCATTACATATCGACCTATATCTTATTTTATGGATAGTTCATCCATCTCCATCTCCCTCCCCTGGCTGCGTCATGTCCCCTCCGGATATGAAGCCAAGACAGCTTCACTGGGTAGTGTCAGGAGGGGAGGTGATGGTGGTGGTAGTGGCAGAAGCAATGTCCAGCTTTGCCCACCTGCCACTGCCATCTTGACCTATTTCAAATTCACCTTCTTCTGTCCATGCTTAATCTCTCTAGAGGTCAGCTTGAGAGCCTCAAAGAAAGAGATTGAGTTCTCCATGATGTCGCATCTTCTAGAACTTTAACTACAGGTTTCTTTGAAGCAGAAGCTCAACAAACATTGGTTCTGAGTAGTTAGAGAAGATGAACTCACTCTGCAAAGAAGTTTCCATGTAAAGCCATTTCTCTCTGTGAGAGTTTACAGCTAAATCATAGTTTAGAAGAGCGTCTGTGGTTAAAGAGAACAGACTGAGGGAGTCTTGACTTACTAGTGAAGGGGAAAGACTGAGGTTCAATGAGCTGTACAAATAAGAACCTGAGATTCTTTTGTTTTTTGGTACCAGGGATTGAACCCACTAGTGTTTAACCACTGAGCAACATCCCCCAACCCTTTTTACTTTTTATTTTGAGACAGGGTCTTGCTAAGTTACTGAGGGCCTAAACTGCTGAGGCTGGCTTTGAACTTACAATCCTCCTGCCTCAGCCTACTTAGCTGCTGGGATTGAAGGGGTGTGCAACTGTGTCCGGTCACGTTGAGATTAAAAAACAAAAAATACCAACAGGCAGAGTCCTCAGATGTCTCCAGCTACCAACTGCAGTGATTCCAGGAATTCAATCCTGTCCTCCCCAGGGCTGTTGGTGCAGGGAGAGGCACAGGGAGGAAATAGACTTATGTGCTGTCCAGGAGCAGAGCACATTCAAGTGTCCCCTCTCATTAGGACTATGCTTAAGAGCTGACGCTTGCAACCTAATTTATTTATACCAAAGACAATATCCAGAAAAAGCCTTCTTACTAGAAGTAAGAATACCAGTAGAACTGCACCAGGTCTGCATTTCCTTCCACTGTCCCCCTCAAGCCAAAGTGAGCCATTTATACTATTTTCAGCAAACTTGCAAAAGGCACATGCCTTAGCCACCCTCCCTGGCTTTGAGCACCCTCTTCGCTAATGGACCTCAGGTTCCTGAAGCCCTTGCTATCTTCCCAAGCAATGCTATTCCCCTGACCTCACCACATGCTTGCAGTTTCAGGCTGAGATAAAACAAATTGCAGCTTAATTGAAATCCAAAGACATGGGCTGACTTCACCAATACCACCCGGAGACAGTGCTTAGGGCCGGAATCAGAGCTGGGATCCCTGCCTTGCTAGGACAGGGTTTCCCTTTCCTGAGGTCATGGTACCGTAGCTTGCCAGTGCTTGCCCCTCAGCAAAGTCCTCTGGCCATGCTCCTGGGTACCTTAGTGCCTCTTACCAGGTCACAACTCCCTCCAAACACTCGCGGTCCATTTATCATAGTAAGAGTGAGTGCTCCCGTCCACACAGGACTTCTTATGTGCCAAGTGCATCCTCGCTGTTCCCCGGCAGCAGCAGCAGCTACTGCTGCATGCCAGGATCCCCCAATTACCTCTGTATTTCAGACGAGGAAGCTGATGCCCAGGGAGGTTAAGTATCTTATCCAAGGTCACACAGTAAGTGGGAGGGATTCCTTCAGCTCATGGCCAGGGTCTGACACCCCAAACACAGTGGATGCATTGTTACATCCAATTCTAGGGCTCAGCCATCTGTGATATTATACAGGGGACTGTGGCAGTCTTTCTTTTTCAGAAAATAGATTTCCTCTTTAGGGGAGGTGGCCGTACACAGTGGGAACCTATTAAGCCTCACCACAGATACCCAGAGGTGGGGAGAGGGCTTGGAGGCCCTCAAAGCCAAACACTTTATTTTCCTTATGATGACACTGAGTATAAAGGAGGACGGAAGGGAATGGCTGGAGATTAGTCATTGACTTAGGGTCAGAACTAGGACAGTTCACTCCACTGGGCTCCCAGCCCCTTATAACCTACTGCTTTGCTCCAAGCTATGCATATTTCCTAATGGTGACACACTTAAAATGACTTCCCTGTTATTCACTCCATGCACAGTTACCCTCAAAGTGTAAGTGTTCTGAGGGCAGACACTGTCTCCGGATGTGTCCTCAGTGCCTGGCAGGTGGCAGGCACTCAA
This sequence comes from Aplodontia rufa, assembly GCA_004027875.1. Lineage (NCBI taxonomy): Eukaryota > Metazoa > Chordata > Mammalia > Rodentia > Aplodontiidae > Aplodontia > Aplodontia rufa. The sequence continues at coordinate 7,222 of PVKS010030973.1, forward strand.
AATGTTTGCTGATTGACTCCTCTCTGGATACTCTAGTACCTAACCACTGATAATTAACTCTTTACATCTCTTTGTTAAAACTAATTTATTTCTGGGACTGGAGCAGTGGCTCAGTGATTATAGCACTTGCCTGGCACGCGTGAGGACGTGGGTTTGAACATCAGCACTCAACAAACTGTTGGAGCAACAAAAGTCAGATGAAAAGCAAAATAAAATTAATTCTCTCACTGTCCCTCTCTCAAAAAAAAAAACAAACAAACAAAAAACAAAAACAAAAAATAAAAAAAAACAACTGATTTATTTCTACCTGATCACATAAGAGGCCTTACCAAAAAAAAGTTCCTCTGCATTGGAAGAAGGCTCAGCCTGCAGGTGCCAGGAACACCTGCAGGTGCCAGGCACAGATGACAGTTAACCTCATCCAGACACCGCAGACCTGCCTCTGCAGGACAGGATTTACTGGGTTCCTTCTGTTCCAGGCCGGCAGTTCCCTTCCACTGCTAGCTCTTTGGCCAGTCTATTTCATTCCATCTATCTTTTTCTTTTATTAAGAAATTTAGTTATTGTACAACCAAAAATGCATCCAAAGTAACAACATGATATACATATATTCTTAAATCAGATTTACCCCCTGGATCCCTCTCTAGTCTCCCTCCCTTTTACCTCCCCCACTTGCCCCTCTCCTTTCCTTCCTGCTACATATCTATGATTGCCCTAGATTATGTATTGCTATGCCTTTGCTGAGTCTAATGCATGAGGTTGACCAAGTTTCACACAGGCCTGGGTTTAGCTCCAGCCTCCACAAATGAGTGAAAGCATTTGACCCTTGACTCTCTGGGATTGGCTAACTTTGCTCAGCATGATTTCTTCCATTGCCAACCATTTACCTTCAAAGGCTGCAATATCATTATTTCTAATTGCTGAGCAGAACTCCATTGTACATATGTACCACAGCTTTTGGATCCATTCATCTAGTGAGGGGCATCTGGGTTGGTTCCATAATTTAGCTATTGTGAATTGAGCTGCTATGACCATAGATTTTGCTGTGTTGCTGTAATGTGCTGATTCTAACTCTACTGGAGAAATACCCAGAAGAGGGTTAGTTGGATCATAGGGTGGGTCCATCCCTAATTTTTTGAGGATTCTCCACACTGCTTTCCAGGGAGCTGTATCCATTTGCAATTCCACCAACAGCGTGCTAGTGTGCCTATCTCCCTACAACCCCTCCAGCATCTGTAATTGTTCATATTCTTCATTTTTTGCCAATCTGACTGGAGCAAGGTGAAATCTTAATGTAGTTTTCATTTGCATTTCTCTCATTACTAGCAATCTAGAACACTTTCTCATGTATTCATTGGCTTACTTAATGGCCTCTGTTGAGAAGTTTCTATTTAGCTCTTTGGCCCATTTATTAATGGGGTTGTTTGTGTTTCTGGTATTGAGATTTTTTGAGGACTTTGTAAATTCTGGATATTCGTCCCCTGTCAGAAGAATCACATGGCCAGTCTCTTTCTCTGAAGCAAAAGAAATGTAAATCCATGGGGGTGAGTGGGGTCACTGGATCCTCAAGTTAGAGCTTGAGGCAGCCAGGTCCTCAACTTGTTGGGTTTCTTTCTATTGCAGGACACCTAAAACGCATAAAAGCCCTCTCGGAGGAAGGTGATCACGAGCTCACACCCAAGGCTCCTATTATCGTCAGGTTATATTTACTGAGGATACAGAGCAAAGTCGGGCCCTGTGCTAATTGCTTTCTTGTACCTTATCTAATCGCCGTAGCAATTTGATATCGTCACCATCATCTTTCCATTGTCAGTAGGAGGCAAATGAGGCTCACGGCAGTTCAGTCATTTGTTCAAGGCTGCAGAGTCATAAATAACGTGCTGGGACTTGAACCTAGTTCCACCTGATGCCAAAGCCTGCACCCTTCAACCCTGTGCCAGCCCCTCTCACACAAGTCACCCCGCAATCTTATGAAGATGTAGATTCTAATTCAGATCTGCAGAGGGGCCTGAGCATCCACATTTCTAACCAGCACCCAGGTGACATTGATGCTGCTGCTCTAAGGACCGCAGTTTGAGCAAGCAGTAAAGGTCTGTGTTGCAAGGCCACACTGTTGGATCCATTTCCTTCCTGGTGGGGATGTTCCCAGCTCGAAGGCTGAGAAAGGCAGGCCGCACCTGCCTCTGCTCATCTCCTCTCAATTTTAATGATAACTTGCCCAAGTTCAGATGGGCACTGTCATTGACAGATACAGCAGCCTGTGGCTGCAGAAATCCACTGAGCTAGTGAGGGAAATAAATAGGATGCCAGGCACCTGGCCCCAGAAGGAAACCCTTCTATGCCCTCAACTCCTCCTCTACTCCCCGATTTGTACCTTTCCTTCCAAGGAGTCCCAGTTCTCCCTGTTGCTTGTACAGATTGTCTCGCGAGCAACACCCTGCATCCCTTGCTTCCTCCTCTTTAGAGAGCCTTCTCATCCCTCGAGCTTTGATTTTGGTCTCAAATTCAGCTCGGGTGCTAAGCCTTCCTAGAAGCTTCCCTGATGCCCCCAGGATAATGTAGCTGCACGTGAATTCTTCCAGTGCGTCTGTATCCGTGGTCGCTGGACGGACAGCACTGTTGTATTGTGTCTGGTGTGCTTCCTCATTCATCTATAAACTCCTAAAATCAGGGGCAATGCCCAGTTGGATTTTATATCCCCAGTGTCTAGCACAGTATCTGCCATAGACTTGCTGCCTACTGAAGGGTTGTTATTGACCAACTGATCAAATAAATGAAAGTCTATTCTAAGGAAATGTAGACCCTGACAACGAGTAGACTTGGTACAGGTGGGAATCACAGAGAACTTTCTACTTTTTTTTTTGTTGGTGATGATGTCAACTGCTACAACTTGGGAAAAATTAAAATTAAAAAAGCACATGCTCCCCAATTATGCTCTAGGAATTAATACTGTAGAAAAATTCATATACATGTATAAACACACAGTGGTTCAACTATTCAACAAATTCTACCAGTCATTAAAAAAGAATTAGGCAGCTCTCTCTTGACTACCTCTGTCTGTTTGCATTCAGTAAATATTCTCTGAGATTCCTTAAACTCATAAAAATAAAAGGCAAAGCCCCAAACCAGGTACGGTACAAATGAGCTTATATATATCTCACTTCTGCACAGACAAACTCCTCTGGGAAGGACACACAGGAACTACTGATAATGGTTGTCTCTGGGGTGGTGGGGACAGAGGACACCGACTTCTCTTCATTCAGACTTCAATTGCCTTTTTTTTCTTTTGTGGTGACTTGGAATTGAACCCAGGACCTTATGCATGCTAGGCAAGCATTCCACCACTGAGCTATGCTCCCACCCTGATTTTCGGTCTTTCTTTTCTTTTCTTGTTTTTTTTAAGAGAGAGAGACAGAGAGAGAGAGAGAGAGACAGAGAGACAGAGAGAGAGAGAGAGAGAGAGGGAGGGAGGGAGGGGGAGGGAGGGAAAGATAGAATCAATTTTATTTAGTTTTTCATGTGACTTTCCTTGCTGAAACACTTTGTGGTGTACGTGGTGCTGGGGTTTGAATGTGCGTCCTTGTGCAAGCCAGGCAGGTGCTGTAACCACTGAGCCACCGCTCCAGCGCCCTTAATTTTCTTTTAATACATAACCACATTGTTATATTAATGTCACGACACAAACTTGCCTGCTTGTTGGAGAGCTAGAGGCTAACATCTTGTTCAGGGCTATGATGATGTTTTTGTCCTGGCTGAGGTTGTGGCCTTGATGACACTGAGTTTAGAGAAAGAAGAGGGGAAAGCCTCATGCTGGTGAGTGTTCACTTAAATAGCACAGGGATTGCTAGGGCGAGCTTTTACCAAATGAGATATAGGCCCAATCAGTGGCCAAGCAAGAAGAGGGTTCTCCAGATCTTGCCAGACCCCACCTCTGGGGTTACTGCGGCTATGTTTCCCCACTCCTATTTGGGGCCCTGGGGGACAAGGAAATCACAGCTGTGACCACTTCCTGCCAAGTGTGGTCACACTACTTTCGGAAGTCTTCAGTGCTTGGCCTTACAGAGGGAGTGTGGGGGTGTGGGCTGCCCCACCTACTTGGAGCAGCCTGTTGCATGATTCCTTCCAAAGGACGAGAGAAGGCTGAGATTAAGGTTAGGAGGCGGAGGGCCAAGAGCACCTCCCTTGGTCTGTCTATTGCACACTCTTGGAGGGGTGAGGGCGTGCCTACTGAACGACTCATTCGGTGCTGGAGTTTGGAGGGGCCTAGCTGACCTCGTGCAAATGTCGTGATTAGGAAGATATTCTTTGGTCTGGGAAACATTCTGCAAGGGGCCCTTCTAAACAAGGACTCTGTTTAAGACTTGGCTGCTTACAGACCAGAAAAAAATAAAAAGGCATTTTATTTTCCGTCTGCCAGAACTGTTAAGCATTGGCTCAGAATTTACCATTTTCCTAAGTATATTACCCACTTTACAGTCACGGATTTATAGAAGGAAATTAGGAGATAATCACTGATGCTTTTTTTTTTTGTATAGTAACCCCTCTCCTCTGCCAGCTCTGGTGGTGGTTGTTATTACTCTTGATGCACATTTTATTTTTGGTTTATAGAAAAGAGCCAGGGAAGTTAATGACAGGCTTCTTGAGACAGCAGCAGGAAGCACAGCCAAGACGGGCTATACTGGGGGCTTCAGAGAGAGGCCACTTCTGACTCAGGTCATGAAAGGAAGGTAAAGGACAGGTGGATCAGAGATTATCAGACCAGACCAGATGCCAGATGGGCAGGTGGAACAAGAGACCAAAGGCAGGAGGGAAAGGCACAGGCTCAGTGCCCTGCCGTGAATGGGCAGGGTGGACACCCAGAGAGCCGATCGGGGGCTGCCATAGTAGTCTCTAGGACGACTTCAGAGATCGACTGCAGCCAGTGATATTTCATATGGTAGCATGAGAGCCCTTTAAGGCATGAATCACCCTCTGCACCAAGGCCTCCCAAGCTGCAGAAGGTGCCTGTATGAGGAGCCACATGAAGACTTATTTCCTGGTAGGGTGAAGGACTGCTCAGAGAGGCCTCACTCTTTGCTGCCAACTAGAATCATCAGAAATTAAAATACAAATATTCCGAACCAACTGTCCCTGGACCAAATATACTAGAAACTCTAGGAAGAGAGCTGAACCACTGTGGTTTATGAAAACTGTACATTTCCCCTCTATGATGTCAAATATGCAAGTATTTATCCAAGGCAGATAGCTTCCCTATAGAAATATCACTTAATATGTATATCGGATGATTCAGCAATGGAAAAAAATTAAATAATGCAACAAAAACGTCTCTCAGTTATCCCACTGTCTAAAATCTATAATCTTTCTGGGTGCAGTGGTGCATACCTCTAATCCCACCCAGTCTCAAAAAAAAAAAAGTGCCACTTTGTTCCATTCCCACACGGTCTTAAGAATTATATCCTCAAAATAAACTCATGAACCAGAACAAATGCTAGCATTTTAATGAGGATAAAAATTGAGGCTTAAGTCTTTTGCAAAGTTGACCAGAGATGGAGAACTAATTCATGGTGGAGCTGAGATGAAACCCTGGGGTGTTGAACCCCGAATGTGCTGATTCTTAATTAGAGGGGATCCTGCAGGTTAGTGCTAAGCTGATGTTGTCTGATTCTTAGAACACCCCGGTAAAAATTTTAAATAGTTTGGATGACAAAAATGGGATATAAAGGTTTAATATGTTGTTCAAAATTATCCAATAAGCTAAAAGCAGCCACGTTTCCTGTTAGCCCAGAACTCCTGGACAGCTAATCACGGATGCTGTCCGTCACCATCAACCCCAGGTGACTTCCAAGCAACCTGACTATGCAACACTTTTCTCCACTGTTCTGAAAGAGAACACATCACCATCCCACCTGTCCATGCAACAAGAATCACACACATGGGCTTTGCCATTGCTTCTGAATGAACTTAGCACTTGGCCTTGAAGTGTGCTGGCCAGGGCAGAGTGACAACATTCAGGATCCTGAGATAGTGTGTGGGTTAATACATGTCTCCCGGTGGCCATCACCTATGGAAACTGCTTCAGATTTATTCTGCGTGGCTTGGGCTGCTGCGATTTGTGAGCTGAACGAGGAGAAGCAGAATGGTTTGTACACACGCACCAAGAAACAAAACAAAAAAACCCAAAACAAACACAAAAACGGGTGGGAAATTAGGGGGGGAGCTCTAAGGGGTAAATCTAATTTTCAGAATATATATGTATATATTTATCATATATATATCATATTTATATATATATCATATTGTTTCGTTGGAAGCATTTTTGATTGTTCAACAAATAAATTTCTTAATAAAAAACAAACAAACAAAAAACCCAACTTCTTTTTTCTCCTCATTTCTTTGGAGGAGAGAGACACTCATTCTCCTATGCATGAGCTGCCCATGTTATCTGTAACTGGAAGGCGCCAAAAGACACACAGAATCTATGTCTAACGAGAATTCACTAAATTCATTAAAAAATGCATTTAGATAGAGCTGGGGAAGAGCAGCCCATTCAGAGGAGGCAGAGTTAAAGAAGAGAAAGATCTGACAAGGCCTGTGTTCTGTCACTGTATCACTTGGAAAGATCAAAAAGGAAATAAAATGGAAGGACGTCACGACAATCTTCCCAGAGGCGTCTGTAGATCACTTTGCCTCTTGTGTGCTGCCCAGGGACCATTTTTTTTAAACAGAGAGGGACAGTGAGAGTGAGAGAGAGAGAGAGAGAAAGGGAGGATCAATTTTATTTAGTTTTTCATGTGGCCTCAGTTGCTCCAACACTTCGTTGTGTACATGGTGCCAGGGTTTGAACCAGCGTCCTTGCACTTGCCAGGCAAGCACCTTAACTGCTGAGCCACCGCTCCAGCGCCCCCAGGGACTATTTTAACACACTGTTCCTATCTTATCCTTGCTCATGCTGCTCCTCTGTGCATGGTGATACCGTGAGAGAGTTAACTCAACTCTGTACTCACTCACACAAGGTTGGAGGCATGACCCTGAAGAGAAACTTAAGCATTTCGTTATCACAGTTAGGAAACACAGTCCAGGGTTATGAAAACTAGATAGCAATATGGAAAACGCTTTTCATATGTTAGGTCAAAATGTGGCATTTCCAGTTGATATGTATCATGTTTGCCAAATATGTTTTATACACAGACACACACACAGACACATACACACACGAAAGACTGGAAGGACACTGGCTAAAAGCATCACTTTTAAAAATCTAACTTCCTAACAATGGGATTAGTGAACCCTAGGGCCTGTCTGTTAGCATATGTCTTGTTAAAAGATAGCTGGGGATGCTAGAGTAGTGGCTTGGTGTTTGCAGCACTTGCCCAACATTCGAGAGTATATGGGTTCAAACCCCAGCACCCAAGTATACAAGTAAGTGTCAGAGCAATGAAAGCCATGTGAAAAACTCAATAAAAAATTGATTGTCTCTCTTTCTCTTTCTCCCCCACTGTCCCTCTCTCTTAAAAAAAAAAAAAGACAGGTGGGGCTTCCTGTGGCATTTTCTGCAAACGCAAAAGATTCCAGAAGGTGTGTTTTCATGATCCCTGGAGAAAGAGGAGGTACACACGGGAATAGGCCAGGAGTTAGAGCCCTGTTCTGGCCCTGATTCTAGGGAAGCTGTGTAGTTGTGGGGAGGCAACCATGCCTTTGCTCACTACCTGGTTGCTCACAGGTGGCTGTTCTAATGGATTGGACGTGAATAGAACACAGGCAGAAAGCCCCAGACCAAAGTCACAAACTTGAATGCCCACAGGGGGCCAGAGTTAACCTAAGGGAATGAAATGGGCTGGGTAATTTTAACATAGACTTTCTTTGCTTTGAAGCTATTGAAGACTTATTGTTGGTTTCTACCAAAAAAAAATTCTATTATTTTTATTTGAACACACAAAGCCTTTCAGTTTTATCTCTTATTTTTCTATTTCATGGAAACATGGACACAACACATATTTCTTGTTTCTCTTAATTGTACAGTTAGAAAAAGATGCACAAGAAGAAAGCTGCTGGCTCTCAGCTCAGTGATGAGGATGGAAAGGGCAGTGAGGGGCTGTGATGATGAAGACTGTGTGCCCCGTCCAAGTGATACAGATTCCTTAACTCGAGCTGGTGAGTGTCATGAGCAAATGCTGGCCTAGCATGGAGATTTTTCCAATTTCATTTTAAAGAGAGAAGCCAGAATCCTACATGTTTAGATGAACTCTCCTGATTTCTAAACATTGAACACTTGAAATGAGTGAGAATTGTATTTGCTGACAAAACACTTGCGTGGAATCCGTTCAAGACCAGGGCTACTGCTTTTAGGGCTCTTCCAAGTTTCTACGGTCACTTATCTTTCCCTAAACTCTCCCACGATAGGATACTTGCAATTCAAAGAGGAAAATCAGGACTTACGATGGAGCTGCTGAAGGCCACAGGAGGCTGTGAGCTTTCCCAGCGCCCTACAGACCTCTGTCGGGAGTGGCCCTGGATGGGCACGCGGGCACTCTGGCACCTCCTCAGAGGCTGGGCACCACGTTGGCTTCTCATCGTTCCAGGGCCCTGGGTCCATTTGGCTGGGAAGGACAGGCATTGGTATTGGGTCCACTCTTCACTGTCTGAATCCAGTTCCTTTGGATTCTCCAGTCGCTTGGCTGCAAGAGAGGAGTCTTGTCATACTTAACTGGGCCATGACTGTGGAGATGCTAGGCTTTATAGGGATGGGTCGATGCACAGGAAGGGGCTAGCTGCTACGGAAAATTGGTAACTGGGCTACTGATACTGGAGAAAGAGGGAAACAATTAAGTTCCACAGGTCCAAATCCTAGCTCTGTTACCTTCTAGTTATGGGACTTTGAGCATTGACTTAATTTGCGTTTTTTTTTTTTTTTAAAGAGATAGGGACAGTGAGAGAAAGAAAGAGCCAACTTTATTTTAATTTTTCATGTGGCTTTCATCGCTCTGATACTTCATTGTGTACGTGGTGCTGAGCTTTGAACCCACGTCCTTGCACATACCAGGCTGAGCCACGGCTCCAGTCCCTCCTCAGTGATTTTTAAAATGTACATAAATCATAAGATTGCTTAGAGGATTTAACCATGTAATGTGAGAAACTGATTAGCATACTATAAATAGTGGTGGTAGTAGTATTAATTAGTAGAGAGTTCAGAAGTTCCCATGTAAATGGTGAAATCTCACCATAGAAAGGGGATATGGCTGCTTAGAGCATCTCCTTATTTTCTTCATGCCTCCCAACCGAAAGAATGAACACTGCTCTCCTGAGTGATTCTTATCTTAGAAAGAATGTTTGGGGGGGAGAGTGAGAGAGGGTCAGTTTTACGGGCTACTTCCAGTCCAGATGAGATAACACTCTTGGCAGCTTATAGCCTTATCTCCCAAGCCAAGACACTGCATCAAAATCTAAGAGATTTTCTCAAAATATAGTAGCATGTAAAGAATTTTCTAGAAACGTCAATATGACCATGTGCCTAGATCTAGACTGTTCTGACATGCCAGGTGAGGTAACATGAGAAATTTCTAAATGTTGCCTACAAAACTGGCAAATAATTGGAGTACGTCCCCTGTTCACTCCTGACATAAACACCTTGTGTTATAAATGTCACCAAAGATTGCCTGGAGGGGTACTACATGTGGGATCATCATGAGCCTTTGTGAACAAATGAGAGTTTAAAGAAATAACAGCACTTTTCTCTCATTTGTGGAAGCTAGAATATAATCAGAAACAGTATGATAGATGGCTAAGCTAATAACAACCTCAACATGTATGAATTTTTACACGAGCAGGGGGAACCTTGCCTATGATGCTGGGGGATGAAGGGAGGGGGACAGGGAGAGGGGAGGGAATAGGAAGGATATCAAGGAGGCTGGAGGGAGGCTGTGCTCAAGGACTCAGTGGGGAACCTTCAACTTCCATGAGAAATCCAATTAACACGGGGGTTAAGTAGGGGGAAACATGGAACCATGGGGAACCCAAGGGGGAAGACAATGGAATGTATCAGCCTTGGCTTGCTCTGTCATTATACATTTGTCCTTGATTGTATGACAATGATTCTCTTCTACTTGTAAGACTATATTTAATGAATAAAAAAATGACTAAAAAAAAAATAACAGCACTGAAGTATGGCAAGGAAGACCAAGGGGTACAGGACGCAACTTGCCCAAATGCCACACAGCCTCCATGGGCAGCCCACCAGTGTCCCTTAGGAGAGCAAGGTGCTTCCTTTTAGAGAGGGGGATGGGAGCCCTGGGTGCCCTCGTACCATTTTCTTGGTGACAGTACTCGCTGCCCATGATGGAACAACGCCGGAACACCATCTTGTTCTCGGTCAGTGTCCCCGTCTTGTCGGAGAAGATGTACTGGATCTGGCCCAGGTCCTCTGTGATGTTGAGGGCTCGACACTGAATGGACAAGTCGGACTCCTCATCGTAGAGGTCAAGGTCGTTGTGCAGGAAGAACACTTGCCCGAGCTTTACCAGCTCAATAGACACATACAACGAGATAGGGATGAGCACCTGCAGGGAGATGCAAGCCCCCTGTCAGAAACCAGGGGTCCCTACCTGCGACCCACACTGGTGGGTAGCAAAGGGATTTGGTAGAAAGCTGAGGCCCGCTCACAGGATGGACTTTGAGACATTGCAGGTTAGTGACTTCACGCCTGCCCTGGAGTTCTCAGGGGGATCTGTGAAGGAGGTGCGTCTTCTTCAACCTGGGGTGCCTGGGATGAGGCAGCTCACTGTTGGTTTTTAATGACTGAGCTGGAAGCAAACGAGGAAGCCTCAGTGCCTCTGTCCTCTGAGCCCCCTCAGATCTCTAGGCCATGTGGGGCTACCACCCATTTTTATAGCTGTTCAGACCCACTGTTGAGAATTCAGTATCTAATATTTCCCCAGAACGTGCTCTAGGTTGGATGCTGTGCTACGTTTTGGAAATGAGAGCTATTTGAACAAAATCCCTGACCTTGAAGAAATCACATTTCAGGAAGAGAAAAGAAACCAATTAAGAAATACGAGGTGGCAGTAAGTCTTCTAAAGGAGATTAGAAGAAAACAGACGTAGAGTGGTGGGTGGGAGGGACTCTTGCAGACTATGACCTTTGGGCAGAGACTGAAGAGATGAGGGTGTGAGTTGTGGATATCTGGGGAGGAGGGGTGTGGTGGGGAGTGGGTTGGGTGTTTGATGGGTGGTAATGAGCAGGCCTCCTATGTACCTGAGGAGGACCAAGGCAGGAGCCAAGGTTGGGCAGGAAGTCAGAGTCCAGATTGCCTGGCCCTGAGGGCTGTGCTCAAGGACTTCCAATTTCACCTTGAGCAGATATGAAAATACTGGCAGACTCTGCAGAGAACAGGTGTACTCTGTTCACTTGTACCAAAAGGATTACTGTCCTAAATACGCCAGTGATTAAAGACGGTTCATCAAGAAGGGGGCAATGAAACACCCTCAAATACCAGAAAAAAAATCAAACCTAGTGGAACTTCAAACTACAGCTTCTTTTGTCTTCTCATAGACTATATTTTCTTATTAAGCATGAAGATTTTAAAAAATTCATCTCTTATCCCTTAGTGCCTCCCATACGGTCTGTGTTCTGTTTTCTTTCTCACATTCTGTTCCTTTCTATCTCTATCATTCAGATGCTAAAGCGTTAACTCCTGTTTGCCTTCTGTCTTGCTGATGCTCAGGGCTGGGGAGTTCTCCATAGCTCTCTGTGCTACTTTTTCTTCATGTGTTCCTAGGTCACATGTGTTTTGCCTGTTCTGTGCATACCAATGGGATAGGCACGCGTGGGTCACAGTTGTAATCTATCTTTCTTTTGTCTTTCTTTCTTGAGAGAGAGAGAGAGAGAGAGAGAGAGAGGTGAGTGTGAGTGTGTGAGTGTGTGTGTGTGTGTGTGTGTGTGTGTTTGTGTGTGTGTTAAATTTATTGTTTCATGTGGTTTTTGTTCTTCCTCCACTTAATTGTGCATGTGGTGCTGGGGACTGAACCCAGGTCCTTAGGAGACAGGGGGAAAAGTTAGGTAGTCAGAGTAGTTAGAATGTTCGAGTCAATCGAGGGAAAACTGGTTCTTTTTCTTTGAAGGTCAATTTGATATATCCCAATGCTAGTAAGAAGGGTCTGGCAAGGTGGGTCCAGAGGCAGACACTCCCTTCTGCTAAGCAAGGGGCCACATTCTTTCTATTGATGTCTGAGGCACAAACCCAAGGCTGGACTCAACCAGAATTTCCCGCACCCATGTCCTTGGTTTGGGGGAAGGGAGAGGATGACCAATTGAAGGGAGAACATCCTATATAACGGGCAAACCTAACTGCCTCCTTGGCTCTGTCCCCTTCTCCCACTCTGGGGGAGTCTGCTCCTTTCCCTATGCTTAGCTTTCTATTATTTTCTTAAAATAAATTCTGCCTCAGTGTCCCTTGGTTTCATTCTTCATCTCCGGGGGACATGAACCTGACTTTGACCAAACCGGCATTACTTACTTGCATGCCAGTCAAGTGCTCTACCACTGAGCCACTGCTCCAGCACCTGTAATCCTACTCTTTATTCTTTCTTTTTAGAGAGAGAGGGAGAGAGTGGGAGAAACAAAGAGAAAGAGAGAATCAGTTTATTCATTCCTGCATCTGGGCTTTGTTTCTCCGACAATGAGCAATGCAGGTAGTGCTGGGGTTTGAACCCCAGTCCTCACGCCTGCCAGGCAAGCACTCCATTGCTGAGCCACTACTCCAGCCCTGTGATCCTACTCAATAGAAAAGGCTGATAAACATCCACAGGACCCCTGCACAAGCAGGGCTGCCTTGAAATAACCTCCACCATGAATGCTTTCAAAGACTCACAGAATGCAAGAGCCCTGGACCCACCTCTGGCCCATCACTTCTCTCCTGGGGACAGCACTGACCTTTCTTTATTTTGCAAAGCTGTAGGGATTAGAGAGGCTCCCTACCTGGAGCAGGATGATCATCGTGAGGAACATGTAGAAGCCCCCTAGGGCAATCGGAAGGAACTGGCCATCAGCATCAGGGACATCGAAGAGAGGATGTTCTTCAAAGGTCTGATTCCAGAGGCTGTGACCTGAGAAGCAGCAAAATTAGAAATGAGACCATCTCCATTCAGTCTGGAAGTTGGTCAGTTACTGCAGCTCTTGACCTGCTCCTGGAAATGGCTGAGCCCATCCTTATCCCACACGACACAGGTGTGCGTGTTTGTGTGCTCCACTCTAAAGTGCTCCTTCACACGCCCTGCCTCCCAATCTCTTGACTAAAAGATCTCATTAAGGGCTTGGAGCAGTGACTTGGCAGTTACAGTGCTTGCCGGGCATGTGCGAGGACTCGAGCGAGTTTAAACCCCAGCACCACGGACACAGTGAAGTCTCGGAGCAACGAAAGCCACGTGCAAAACTAAATTAAAATTGTTTCTCTCTCCTTCTCTCCCCTCTCACTGTCCCTCTCTCTTTAAAAAAAAAAAGAGAGATTTCATAAGTTCTGTTTAAGCAGAAGGGATCAGTATGGGGATTGCTTGCGTTCTGAGGAAGTCTTTTTGTTTATAGAGGACATGCATTTTTAGTTGTGTGATGGAAAGTGAGTCTTGACAAACCCAATCTCCCTTCCTTCCTCATCTACCCATCCATCCATTCATCCATCTTTCTGTTTGCCCATCCATCCCTTCTATAGCCAATGCTCATGGATTCAAGGAGACAGTCTTGGTTCTTGTCCTTCAGGAGTTCCCAGTCCATTTAGAGAGCCTGATGTAAAGGGATAGATTGCATAGAGCGTGAGAGGTGCTACAGAGCCTTGCATGCTATGGGAGCCCAGAGCAGCTACCAGACTGAATTGTTTCCTTATCTGCAAAGGGAACAACACCTACTGTCTGAGGCCTATGCAGGGTGAAGTGCATCTACCACCTGCTACAGAGTTCTCTGAACATCAGTGTCCTCATTTATTAATCAGTAACAATAGCTAACAATAGGGCTATTATAATCTAATGAGTATAATGCTCTCAGCTCCTATAAAAAATAAAAAGATACAGGGAATGCTGACTTGCCCAAAGATGTGGAGCCAGATGCCACTGCATGTGGCAGAAGGAAGGAGACTTACGGACATGATGTTCCAGGGTGATACTATGGAGCAAATGACATGGTGCACTGTAAAGTCCCCTAGGCTTTCCAGGAGCAAGATGACAACACAGGAGAAGCCAGAAAAGTGTGCCAGGAGGAGGAAGACTTGAGGGGACCCGAAGCCTGGGCAGGTGTGTTTGTGGGTAGGCATCAGAAAACCCAGGAGGGGCAGTGTAGGCAAAGAAAGAAACAGCACCCTCGGAAAATCAGTCTATCTATGCTTAGGAGCCTTGGAACGCTGCTCATTCTCCGTGGACAGCTCTCAGCTCCTCTGGGGCTGTGCTTTAATGAGGCGCCAGTGTTGTTCTGCTGGATGCGAGTTGTTATCCCACTGCCTTCCTCCTTATCGGTCTCCATTTGTTATTCTGGGAACCTGCCAAGCTGTTTCTGGGTTGCCTGTGACTTCTCTTGCTGTATGGCCTTTTAATCATTAATTTCCTTTCTCCGGAGATACAGTAAGATTATCTCAAATGTCCTTTCAGTTCTGATATGCCTTGTGAAACCTGTTTCAGTGCAGGGACCTGCGGGACTCTGAGGCACAGAGGTGGCCACATGGACAGGTGCGTTCACAGGTGCGCCCCCCACAACCATGAGCTGCCCTTGCATGGAGGGCTGTAATTACTAAAATCTCAAGGCCACCTCAAGACTAACTACATGCCCTTCCTTCCTTTTTGCCTCCACTCTGAGGAGCAGCTTAAATGACTCCAGATCACTCCTGTCTACACTTCTGACCTCAGCCGCAGCATGGTTTGGATTTGGTCTCCACTCTTGGCCTTGCTCTTGCCATGCCAAACAGCCAGCTGCTTCCCTGTCTGCAGTGATTCTCCTTCCTGCTGGTGCTGTCCATGAAGCCAGAGTAGCCCTCTTCTCTTTCCACGCAGCTCATCTCCCCAACATATTCCTATACTTGCATCTGCCACCCACCTCCTCCAGGGAGTGCCTATTCCATTTGGGAATTGGTTCAAGCAGCTGCCACTTCAAGAAAGGAGGCATTCCCATATCACTGCAGTAGGCTGAAGAATGTCCCCAGGTCCTGTGAATGTGCTATCTTCTATGGCAAAAGGGGCTTTGCAGACGTGATTTAAGTCACGACTGGGTTTGAAAATGGAGATAGTATGCTGGGCCATCTGGGTGGGTTCAAGAATGTAATTACAAGGGTCCTTAAAAGAAGAGGGAGATGCTGCTACCGATGAGATGAGAACATAGAGAGAGTGGAGAGGTGGGCTTTGAAGATGGAGGAAGTGGCCATGGACCAAGGAACACAGGCAGCTACTGGGAGCTGAAAAAGTCAAGGAATGGATTCTTCTTCAGCCTCTAGAAGGAACCAGACCTGCTCATCTTCACCCTGCAAAACTGGTTCTAGAATTCTGGCCTCCAGAACTGGAGCAGCACACATTTGTGCTGCTTGGATCCCCTCAGGGCACCCATTTTGTGCAGCAGCAATAGGGCACGAATGTGGACCCTGTGCAGCCCCTGAGTGCGGTGGGTGGGATCAGGGGCCCCGTGCTCGCTTGACTCCTTCGTGCTAGACCAGAGCCCTAGAGGCCCCATCCTCTTGTGAGCCTCTCACGCTCGGAGGCTGCCTGGGTTCCCTAAGTGTTTTGTGACCTGATACCTGATGCATGATACCCTAATATTTAGGAGCAGATATCACTCTCAGCAGACTTTCGCTGCATTTTTATGAGCATCCTATTCAAATAGGAAGAATAGGTTTTTGTTTTCTCTTAGCCTTATTTTATAGATGCGGAAACTGAGGCTCAGAGAGTTGAAGCAACCTGCCCAAAGAAACAGAAGATTTCTATGTTTTTGTTCCAGAAACTTCCATACCTATAGCTCCGCTGAGACACATGAGGAAGAGGAGCACAATGCAGAAGAAGATGTCCATGTTCATGCGTCGCTCAACCTTGCTACGTTTGTACCGGGGGCCGTTGTTGTTCAGCATGGCTTTGGTGTCATGGCCTTTGGGAGAGAACGAGGAAGTCAGTCCCTTGGCCCCTGGCTGCCTCTACCCTGGACCATACCCTTGGCTTTCCTCATAAGAGCTTAGGGTCACAGTGCCAGGCTGAGCCTGTCCTGCCTTGGGGAGGTTGCTGAGGACAGGTAGAGGCCTCGCACAATATGCCCGGCACTGAGGTGGGCACTGGGCAAGCTGCCAAGCTGCTCTCTGGTACCTCTCACTCTGTAGGTATGAGAGATTATATGTTTAGGAGGACAAAACTCCTGGAAGATGAAAGCGCCCTGTATTCAGGACGGGCTGTCTTCATGTGCCCAGAGGCACTGTTCTGGCCATGATGGTGAGACGGACTGTTCCCATTCTGGTGACAATATAACAACAATACCACCACCCCCAAACCAAACAAGATCATTCCAGTTATTAATAGTCACATGAAACAAACAGTAACCCAAGGGCTAAGGCATGTAAGTGATGGCGTTACACAACATGGTAACAGAAAGCTTCTCCAAAGAGGTAACATGTAAGGCAGAGAGAAGAAAGTTCTAGGCT